>CM056384.1:60127390-60334890 GCA_029718625.1 Synaphobranchus kaupii | reverse complement strand
ATGGTGTTCTCCTATATAATATAATCTCGCTTGATGCTGATTGTATTTGAATAAAAAAATTTTGGTATAGTGTGGTAATGGCTTCTGATAAGCGAAGTGTCTGCATCAAATGAAGCGTTATTTGTTTTAAGGAGCATGTGACTGTTTCAGACTCCCCTAATTGGGTCACTTCATAGCTGCAGGCTTGCTATGCCTAGTCTGGAAATGTGTGTCAAAACAGAAGGGTTTGAAGTTCTGTGTTACTCGTAGACCTTGCTGTGAGGATTTGTATCTGATATATTAAGTTTCATTTTCTTCTCCTTTTCTTGTTCAGGACATGGAGTTTGTGAGGTACATCATTAACTGCTTCAAAGTGTATTATCCAAAGTTTCTGTGTAAGTGTTGCTTTTTTCAATATTCTTATATTCAATATTCAGTATATTCTTAATAGACTGATGTTCATACGTACTTTTTTAGTTTTATTTTATGTTTTTTAATGACTGAGAGGCAAACAGCAATTTAGAACAAAATAGTTCCCACAGCAGCACTCCACTTTAAAAAAATCAGTAGACTATTTTCTTGCATTCTAATATATTTGTTTGAAGATTGTTAAAATCTGGCCACTCCAAGTTTCACCATGGTTTGCCTTCATGGCAATGTGACACGGAGTGCATGTGAGCAGGTTAAATAACTGAACACCACATTGATTTAAATTGCAATCAGAACATCTTCAGGTGCGATCAATTATATTCAAGGCTACGACAATCTAAAAATTGTTTTCTTTAAAGTGCCCAAATGCAATTGTAGGCTGTGGCATCGTCTATCGAATCAGTAGAGTGCAGTCTGTTACACCCTCTGTAATACAACTGCATGCCATTTAACTAGTGCTATATACAATATATATACAAGTACTGCACTTTAAATATAAGTGGTTTCATTTTGCCAGGAAATCCCATTGACATTAGGAATCCCTTTTCCAGGGGAGACCTGGTTGCATGCAGGATTTAAATCAATTACTTATTTGGTATAGCTATGTTCCCATGCTTTTTGAAAATCTTTATAATCAAAGATCTGCTTGAAAAGCTTTGTGTCCTTGCTTTATTGATTGCTTTAAGTGTATTTGCTGCTATTAGAAGTTGGTCCTGGATCAGAATCTTGATTTGATTTGTGATTGAAAGAGCTGATCCTAGGAATACATTTTCAGGGAAATTAAGGCCATTTTATATTGCTTTACTGATAGTTTGTAACAACCGTGGCAAACCCTATGGTGCAGGTTTTATGGGTAATTGAATGTGAGGGAATGGTACCTTGAAAGACCTTTTTAAAAGACTTTGAATCTGTGGCATAGGTAGGTGTCGGAAATCCTGGTCAACTCTAAAGCAACTCTAAAGCAACTCTAAATCTCAAAATGAGTCTCGTTTTTGACTGTTTTCTCCTCTCTTTTCTGTCGTAGCCAAGATGATCATGTACGAAATGCCGTGGATCATGAATGGTGAGTTGTCCTGGGACAGGAAGCTAATATACACATATATATATATATATACAATATACCTCTGTCTTTAGTATATAGTGCACGGATGTGGATTTCAAAGACACTTAAAGCTGTGGGGACGCTGTTATTTAAAACCAACAGGACATAGACACTTGGGGTTCATCTTCCCAGACTGAGGAGAGTTTGCAGACAGAATTTAGCGTTCTAGTTCTCCTTTGACATAAGTGATCGTTTAAGAACTAGTAGTGCATTTGCAGATAGCATGTCAAGTACCGCTTCAATTTAGACCCGTTGCCACGCGACAAGTAAACGATGCGTTTCCTCTCCCGTCTCAGCGGCTTGGAGGATTGTGAAGACGTGGCTTGGTCCAGAGGCCATCAGTAAGCTGAAGTTTGTGTCCAAGAGTGAGGTCCAAACCTACATTGGGCCTGAGTATCTACAACCCCACATGGGGGGAACCGTACGTACCCCTGCGTTTACAGCGCTGTTAAAGAGATTGCGTAGTTTCGGTGCTCTGGGGTTTAATTCGATATTTGGTATAGGATGCTGTGTAAAGAAGAGTGCTGAATTATGATTCAAACCTTGGTTTACTTGGTGTTTACTTGAAGGATTTTGTGTATTTATTATAATTTAAAACAATATATTTTGTAAGATTAACCTGGCAGGCCAATGTTATATTTGTATTGTCAGAATGTGGTTATAAACTGATATAGCTGTGTTATTAAAACAAAAAGAAGAGTTTTTATGGTTTTGTTCATGGCTATTTACAGTATGGGAGTGGCTCCTTGTTTATATCTGTTATGTTCAGCACATTTTCTGAAGACCCGGCTTAAACTGGGATTGTGTGTGTGTGTGTGTGTGTGTGTGTGTGTGTGTGTGTGTGTGTGTGTGTGTGTCTGTCTGTCTGTCTGTCTGTCTGTCTGTCTGTCTGTCTGTCTGTCTGTCTGTCTGTCTGTCTGTCTGTCTGTCTGTCTGTCTGTCTGTCTGTGTTTTTTTTAGGACTCCTTTAAATTCAGTTACCCTCCACTCCCCGACGATGATTTCCAAACCCCCATGTCAGAAAACGGACCCATTATCAGTGAAGACGACAGTGAGAGCAAGGATGGTGAGATGGAGTCCAAGGAGACCCTGGACAACAGCTTCAGCTCCGACACACAAGCCCTCCGGCCCAAAAAGGTATGAGGAGCCTGGTCACACGAAGATGGGCGAAACACATGCAATGGTCCACGTTTTAATGTTTTTCAAAAATAACCTTTTATTGCACTATAATCCCGTTTAACGTTTTAGTCGTTTCGCAAAGTAAAGGCATACAATATGTGTAACAAAGTAAGATTTAGCTTTTAACTACAATATGTCCTATTCTGCTGGTTCGTAATGGCGGATCTGACTGCAGTTTAATGCGAGTATTATAATTCACTTTACTGTCATTTTTTAACAAGTAATGCATGATTCACAGTACCTATAGCACTTTTTAATGGCTGATTTTTTTATATCTGGCTTGAATAATACACAGAGGTGGAAAATCCAGGTTCAGAAAGTCCACCCCAGTATTTTGTTCCAGTCTCCTTGATTTGCTCATTGGCACAATTCATCAGACAGGAGGTAGAACTAATTCATGAAATCAGCTGGCTGAGTTCATGGGTGGAAGAAACACACGACAGGACTTTTAATTTCTGACCCCTGGACTTTCCACGTCTGCTAGTACCAGACCTCCTGTGCCTGCTTTTTGTACTCCTGACACCTAATTGTACAGCGCCTGACACCTTTCACTTGTACAACAACAGAACTCTGTACTTGTACAACACCAGCTACTTGTACAATGCCCGACATCTCGTTGTACGTCAGAAGCCTTCGATTGTACGACAGCAGACACTTCTTATTGCACTATGATACATTTCTTGAAATGGAAGATTCCGTGCCATATTTTGCTGCAGTTTTTGAGTGTGGCCATTTTTTTTAACTATGAAAGATTGCACCTTTTTAATCAGGCCCTCCAAAGAGGTTTAGGAGGCGGTAATGCCACGATTTGGCCGCTATTTTATTTTTTTTCTCCTTTTCATTTCAATGTGACTTCCAAAACGGTTTACTTCTGCATCGTCCGTCAAGCTGTATGTCACAGCAGCGATTACAGGGGTCCCTGCACAAGCGTCACATGACCCCCAAAATGACTGCGATTGGACAATGCTTGGATTTGAGCACTGCAGAGGTTGCTGGACTTGTTCTGTCCACATCCTCAAACGTTATTTGATGACGATGATGAAAATTATAATAATCATGACCATTGTTATTATTATTATTATTTATAATGTGAATTTCTTCCTTCACATTCACTCAAAGCACTGACTTGTATTTCTTGAAGATGTCACTGAATTTCGTAAGCTCTTCCTCGTAAGCCTTCACCCTCGTTGGAGGCTTCTGATCTCCGTTTATTGTTGGCCAGCAGTGGCCATATCTGCTTTGCGTCTGGCTCCTGTGGGGTCTGGGGGCCTGTCTCCATGCTATGGTTCCCCTTAGACCCTGAAAAGCCTCACACCAGACAAAAGTATTGTGGAATTGGAAGATATTTTTTGGAATTTTATATTTGGTTTTCCCATAATTCACTAGTTGCTGTAGAAGGTGCAGGCTTTTTAAAATTGAGTATATGATTTTCCATTTCAAATGGATTCCTTGAATACTTTTGAAGAGGAGATCGCTGAGTTTCTCCGTGTTACGTGTAGCCTGCCTGTGTTGCTCTGCAGTACCGTGATTATAAGAGTGTGCTGTTCTGCTTTTTTGTTGCTAATTGAATGGATTCAAACTGGCTAGTTTCACTTTAACATGTGGTGAAGTCCTTAGACAAAGACTAAAGGGATTCAATGCAAAGGCGAGCGTGTTAATTTGAAAAGACTTAAAATATGAATATTTTTGCACAGTAGTTGAGTACCACTGCAGCTAAAGCAGGATGTGTGTATGAGTTCCCCTAAGCTCTGGAATCATTACTGAAGCCTGTGGCGTTATGAGACTCAGACGGATGTGACGTTTTGTTTGTGGAAAACGGCTGCATACCAGACCTCCTGTGCCTCTGCTTTTCCTTCACTCCGAGAGCGTAAAATGAAGGAAAATGCTGAGAATTTTTGTTTTATGCTGCTAAGAACAGACTTTTACAAGACTATATGGCCAAGAGTATGCAGACACCCCTTGGTCTGGGGCTGTTTTTCATGGTTGGGGCCTGGCCCCTTCATTCTAGTGAAGGCAAATCGAAACGCTACAGCATACAATGACATTCTAGAAGATTATGTGCTTCCAACTTTGTGGCAACAGTTTGGGGGACAGCCGGTTCCTGTTTCAGAATTACAATGCCCCCGTGCACAAATAGAAGTCCATACAGAAATGGTTTGTCGCGATCAGTGTGGAAGAACTTGGCCGGCCTGCACTGAGCCTGCACATCGAACACCTTTCGGGTCAAATGGAAAGCCGACAGCGAGCCAGGCCTGATCGCATCAGTGCCCGACCTCGCCAATGCTTTTCTGGCTTAATGGAAACAAATCCAAGCAGCAACTATGTTCCAACATCTAGTGGAAAGGCTTTCCAGGAGAGTGGAGGCTGTTATAGCAGCAAATGGGGGACCAACTCCATATTAATGCCACATGATTTTGGAATGAGATGTTGGATGATCAGTTGTCCATATACTTTTGGCCATGTAGTGTATCTCCTGCCAAGTGCACAGACCCACACATATACATTTGTATATACACACTGGCAGATCCAGAAATGCAAACACACACACATACACACATCACATCCTGGAAGTCACAGATGCGACGGCGGGGGAGAGCCGCACTGAGCCTTTAAGCTGTTTGTATAAGAGACTTCTCCCTACACGCACACGCACGCACACACACACACACGCACACTGGCCTTCAACGATCGAGTGGCTCAGCGACACGCGCGTCACAAAGCTGCTCGCGGGACGGCGTGGAGCTCGCGACTGCGTCGCCCCTTCCCAGCACACCGTTCGTTACTGAGGCTGCCTGCTCGCCGCCACTCATAAACTCACTGCCTAAACTATAAACTAGCCTTTAAATACATGATCTGGCCGTAAAAGGCAGTGCTGTCGGTACGTACAGTGATTTTACAGCCCTGTATTTCAGGGTAATGAAATGGGAACTGAGCGGTACAGTGGAGTGGATGTTTGGGAGGTTTCCAGTGCGGTTCAGCTGTCTCCGCGCCGTGCTAATTGTGCTCCTCCGTTTGAAACAAGGACTGGTAAGATGCCGCAGGTCCCAAACCCCGGCTATCTCAGCAGTCAGAAAGGGCGGGTGTGAGTACACCACCCTGTCTCCATCTTCTTTTCCCCACTCTTCCTCTGAAATCAGCAGAAATCAACTGAGAGCAAATCAGGACGTAATGTCACGAATCGGCCACCCATTTTGCTGAGGGTGAAGGCTCCCAATAACTGCACCCCTCCACAGCCCCAGCGGGGCATTAAAATTTGTACCAGGTGCTAATTCGGGTGACAAATATGAACAGCAAACATAATACGTTTTCAGGATGCAATATCAGCCTGGTCATTTCCCGTGAAATTTATTGGGTCTCACGCAAACATAAAAAAAAGAAAAGAAAAAAGTTTCACTTTCCACTCCTCAATTACACGTGTGATTTATCATTTGTTCCAGCAGCAGCTGGGATTTTCGCTGGCTGTAATAACACGCAGAATGTGCCACTAACCCGGGAGCAAACACGCTGCTCGGGCCTGTAAAGTATACCTGTGATTTTGCGATGAGTTGAGGGGCTTGGGTGATCAGGTGACGTGATCAGTACTGCGATCCTTGCAGTAGGACTAGGGTTCAAATTGCCCCTAATTTGATTTTGCGTAAGCCTGAAATGATTCCATATTGCCTCCCTAAAATCCCAGTTTTACAACTACTGACTAGTATTGGATCTGTTTTGCAAAAATAAATAAATAATAATAATAATTTTTTTAAGTAGATCCTCCCCCCCGACATAAAATGGCTCACATTAACATAGCATTACTGTTCAACAGTTTACTATTGTGTCAGTAGAATGACCCTAACCCTTTAATTAAATAGGAGTGTAACATGTAATGAATAATTCATGTTCTAATGACACAAATATTATTCAGTGTAGGCACACTACACAGTCAGCCTGTGTACATCATTACCATGGCAACATGTCCATAGTTCCTTTCTCTGTCTTACCAGAATGGATTAGACAACGTGTGAATGTTAGTGGGGTTTTTTTAATTTTTTTTTTATAAACACAAAGTGGAATTCAAAATGCTGAGTTGCTGACATTATATTGTTTAGAAGGAAAATGGTGCTTTTCTCTGCATCAAATATGCCTACCACACAGTATTCCAGGGGGGTTTCCAAACTTTCTAAACCAAAATTATAACACTGTGGCCCCCCCCAATCATAAACAAAATGGTTAACTGCTGAGACCTCTATCCAACACCCACTACAGGCTGCAATGCAGTGGCTATTTAACACACTAGATCGTGGAAGCCTGCCAGAATCGCGGTGTCACGTCTTCGATCAACACAGGAAGTGTAGCCGTTTAGTACAATCCATTTCAATGTTGCACAGTACACAAGTTTGGTAATGCCTGCTGTATGCAGTAAAAGGGGGATCGTCCTAACACTAATTATGTTCTGTTGCCGCTTCAGTCGCTTCAACCTGGAAACGTTCCATTGTTTTGTAATATTTCAGAAATTTCGTAGTATTGATGCGATTCAATCAAGGAAAGGGTCTTTTCATTTCAAAGATGAGAAGGCAGGGCTCAGTGTTTAGTTGGCTAAATTGGCTGCTCAGTAATCTATGCTGCTCGTAGCCCCATTATCCCAGGAGCTTTAGCCGGTTTAGCACATACTGTCGTGGTGAAGATGGGTCTCCTACTTTCTCATATTTTAAGATAATTAAAAATTTGAAATGTTGTTTTTTTCATTTCACTGGCTGCCAAGTAATGCTGTTGATTTCAGGGTTCCATGTGCCTTGTCTCTAACTTGGGCCTAAACACTGCTTTAAGCATAGTATTTCCTGAGCATAGCATGTTGGCATGGTGATAATGTTTTAGCATTCGTTGTGGTCTCCTCCATTTGAAAGAACATTTATTTTGACTATCATGGTTAAAAATATGTAAACTTAATCCAAATTTAGAGAGTATTCTTTTTTTAAATGGTACCCAGTTTCCAGTCTCAGTGGTCCGTTATTTCAAGTCATAATTTCATACTTTCTCTGATGAAAGCACTTCCTGTTTTGTGGCTAGTTGTCCAATATTAGTGTTCTGATGTAGAAAACCTGTTGCTGAAACGTTGATGCAAAATTGGCAAAAACTGGAATTTGACTGATCTGGTTGCATTTTTTTATTACTTATTTTTTAAGAATGTATTAAGTAATTGTTTCATATAGTTTTTGAAGCATTAATATGAAAATGTTAGTCGCGCATTATGTAATGCCAAATGTACTGTGTACTGTTAAAACTTTGCTCAAAGCTTTGTTAATGATGTGTACTAATGTTAACTTCATAATTCACAATCAATGCAAAAAAAAATTTTTTTTACTTGATTTTGACACTGAATTAAAAACATACTTGGAAACTGAAGCCTGGTTGTGTTTATCTTTATTGCTTTTATTGGGCCTTTATTAGGCTATCATATGCTGGGACAATACTGCTCATTTAAGCAGAACAACCCACCTTCCACCATGACTCATTTTCCCTGGTACAAAGTTCATAAGCAACATAACAGTCCCCTCTCCCCTACATCTTGCATCCTGTTTTTAACTCCATTGTGTTCTCCGGCCAGTTCTGTACGAGCCACGTGAGAATGAGGCCAATGAGAAATCTCGCTGGTCGATGAGTCAGCCACGCACGCGCTTACCTCGCCTTTTTGGCCCTGAGATATTAACCAATCAGATTTTGGAGTCAGGGTGTGTATTTTTTTCAGGAGTCCCAGGGTCACGTGACCGTAGCAACAGGGACAGGGTGAAGGAGGAACAGGGCTGGGGGGGGCTGCTGATTTCTTCCGATGCATCGCATGGTGTTCTTGTCACATGACTCGCTGTGAAGGCCCAGTTTTGGGCTGGACTTGTGTGTGTTGGTCCCAATGCGTTTGGCTCCGCTGTGCTTGTTCCTTACTGTGTGGAGTCGGGGGGGGGACTTGTGTGTGTTGGTCCCAATGCGTTTAGCTCCGCTGTGCTTGTTCCTTACTGTGTGGAGTCGGGGGGGGAGTTGAGTGCTTGTCCGTATGAGTGAGACTTTGGTGGTTTAATCTTAAATCATGGTTTAACTCTTAAAGGTTGTATCAGCGATTTTGGGTGGAAACATAAATGATCACATTCATCTGATTTTTCCTCACGATCCGCTAGCTGCCCGCCCCATAAGCAGGCCGTCAAAAAACCGCGTCTCTGTAGGCAGCCTATGCTCCGAGATCGTACACAAAAACAATGGTACTACCAACTACTCAAAACCAAAATAAACAGTATTCCAACCAATCACAATGATCTGCACAAACGTGACGTCACTTCTGAAGCGAAATCCCAAACAAACATACTTATGAATAATTATGTTATGTTTTAAAAAATAGTGTTCAAGCATCCAGAATTATAACCACGTTAATAACGTTTGTAAGAAACCAAACCGTTTGTAAATCCGTCAAGATTTCAGCGAGATAAGAGTATTAGCGTTTGTGCAGATCAAAATCAGATGAATGTGATCATTTATGTTTCCACCCAAAATCGCTGATACAACCTTTAAGTGCATTTGCTGTTATCGGTGATTTCCCTGATAGGGAATGTACGTGTGTGTGCGTGTGCGTGTGCGTGTGCGTGTGCGCGTGCGCGTGCGCGTGCGCGTGCGCGTGTGTGTGTGTGTGTGTGCACGCCACGCTGGTCTCCTCACACCTGTGTTGGTTTTGGCAGGTGAACTTCGCAGAGGACGGTTTGAGGTCAGACGAGTGCGACCGAGTGGATACGGCCAGCAAGGCCAAGGGGGCCCGGAAACCGCTCAGCACCTTTAAAGGGACCTTACTGCACATCAGGTACGCACGCACGCACATGCACACGCACACGCACACACACACGTGCACACACGCACACACACACATACACACACACGCACGCGCACACACACACAAACTCGTACATAAACGGGTGCATTTTTTGTGCACAATTGGGAATTTACACCTGGAATTCTCCAAACCAGCTCTAAAGTGATCAGGGCATGGAACAAACTGATCTCATTTGAGTAATATAGTTGCACAGTACCACAGGATGACTAAGTAGCATGCTCACACACAGAATAATGCATCGAATCTAAATTAAATCACTGAGATCAGAGCACCCATTTCACCTTTCAGACGGCATTTAAACTTGATGTAACCTTGCCATAGCAAAGGGCTTGAGCACTTGCACAGTTGTGAATCTTCTAATTGTTTTTTCCCAAGCAGAAAATGTACAGAATGGAGGGTGAATTTTGGAGCAGATTTTCATTAAAAAAAAAAAAAAAGAAGAACTGAAGAGAAGCTAGAGTATACGTTGATACATTATTCTTTTGGTTGGTGGTTACATTTTTTTCCCCTCGGACCACTCACTCCCACCCTCTTAAAAGTAGTTTGATGCATTGTACAAGCAACAGTGCCAGTCATGGGGAATGCTATTTTAAATGACAGTCTAAATGTAGCAGGTAGAGTCACTTATCAGGAATGCGTTCTCTAGAGGGCTTTCATAATTAAGCTGTTAAGAAACAGTGTCCATGCTGTTTGGTTCAGCCCACATGAATTAGTAAAAGGTGGTTTTCACTGCAAGCAGAGATAGGCGTAGCAATTTAACTCCGTCCAGGCCTTTTCATTTGAGCTTGATTTTGTGGGGTAACTAAATCGCTGAGTTACCGGTAAGTACTTGGTTTTCACCAGTTCACTGGATCCTTTTTGGGATCTTTAAAACGGTTCATTTGAAGGTATCTCAGTCTAAAATAGATGAAGGTATTATTGTACCTTCGGGCTCAGTATTGATGTGCGATTCGTTTAAAGAATGAAACATTTCTTGCTCTGCGTTGTGAAATCTCCAAACTTTGGCAGTCAGGATGTGCTGGCACGGTTGGTTGTTTTCGCTAAGCGGGGTGAGATGGATCCAGCTCCAAGGTTCAACTGGCACTACTCTACCTGTGAAAGAGTTGATTATCGCTTTTATTACACACAGTACAGATGCGGAGGGTCGAGTTATCTCCTCAAGGCATAAACAAGCCTGTTTGCTTCAGCAATCACATGTTTTTTTTAAATCAAATAAGTCATTGGTAAATTATCTTATATTTGCTGGGGTTATGCCTAGAAGCTGGAGGCACAAGACTGGGCTGGTTTCTGAAGTAGGTTTTTATCCATTTTATTTACAGAATTGATTTGCATACTCAGAGTATCAGTGGTTGGGTTCATAGTTCCTTCTCCATCTTATCTTGTAAACTTTATAGTCAGCTGATGATTTTTGCTGCAACTGACCTGAAAACACTGCACTCGGTGCCAACCATTTTAGTATGCTTATAAAATACCTATGAAAATATGCCAGCGTTTCTTCAAGTTTATTTTGAATGCCATTTCTTCAATGCATTTGTCCACTAAAAAAAAATAGAAGTGTGTTCATGGGGGAGAGGGAGAGGGAGGGGGAGGGAGTCAAATGTTCTAGTTCAAATTCTTTCTTCGAATGGGAATCACTAGCAAAATTACCATTATGAAAGAATGCCTTAAAACAAAAGTGAACCCATTTTTACCATAGAAAAAAAAAAAAAACTATCCAAACAATGAATAATTTCTGAAAAGCTGGAGTCTGAAAAGCAGTCCACACTACAGCCCTAACCTGCAGAAGGTTTATGAGCGGGAGATCGACTGCCTGGTTCTAGGATTAAACCCGCCAGAGAAGAATCTTAATCCCTTGGCTGTTCTGAGAATTTTAAAGAGCTACAAGTTATTTCATGTGAAACATTTACTGATTCAGAATTATCGCATTACAGTAATACCCTAAAGCGGGGCAGAGTATATACAGTTTCAGGAGGGAGTGGGGAGTGGGGGGTGGCGGCGGTCTTAGAGTCTCCAGCAAATCCTTAGGGCCTTGACCGGGTCTCCAGCTTTGACAGATTTTATTTTATGTAAAACAGTGGAAGATTTCACTAAACCCCTCCAACTGTCATATCTTTCCTCTGTGAAATGAAAGGCTTTAAATATCTTTGTGGCACCAGTAGCCTCATGGACGACCCTAGGACTTAACCATTCTTATTGCTTACAAACAGAAACTGATTCTGAAAGTGTTCAGAGATGGGTACCGACAATGTCTCCCTCAAGCATATTCTAAAAATTTATCTTAAGAATATTTATAGTCTAGCCTCTTGACACCCACACACACACACCGTTAGATGTATATCTCAAGGTTCTTTTCCCCCTATAGTTACTGTAATGTTACCATACACCAATTAGCCAGCTAGCTTGCTCAATGATAACAAACAATGTTTCCACTTTTGACATACGTTAAGTATGTGCAATATTATGGAAAGATATGTGGAAGAATTGCAGATATTCCATTATCCATAAATGTAGGAGCCCCGTAGGAAATCTGTTCTGTTTGTGGCCGTGCCCATCTTACTGTTGAACGATTTCCTATTGAAGGTTCTCTTTTGATCGCTGATGAGGTTGATTTAATTCAGGTGGACATGACTATGAGAAGGAGAGTGATCTTCACTGTTGATTGTGTTAAAAGTTACAAATTGTATTCATTTAAATGAATTATAACAGTCAAACATGTCAAATTACTTATTCACTCTGGCACGCATTTCTCATTTTTCAGACTATTAATGAATGCTAACAATGTTTGTGTTGAAATGGGAAAAAAAAAAGGTTGTTCAAGAATGTCGGCTAACATTGCTCACCTGTGCCTTGTTGAATGCATGCCTGTCATATAGTAGTGCAGGGTAACAACGTGCGATTGATCTCTTTGCAGTCCAGCAGAGGAGCTTTGCTTTGGGGCTAAAGAGACTGAGAGGAAATGTCTGATCATCCTCAACAACGTGACCAAAAACCAAGTAGCCTTCAAGGTGCGTTTGAGCGCATGGCAGTACATTGCATTATTTAAACATTATTTTTTAGTAAAGAGACCCTTATTGGATTTCTGTCATCTGTAAGATGGGAAATGTTTGGGGAAATTTCGTTTCTTAATGTTTGACTTATGGTTTTGGCCAATAATGTTACACTTAAAATATTTTTCAGGACAACTTATTGTTTTCCAGGATATTTAGGCAATTTTCTAATTTTCATTGTTTGGAAAACTGCATCAAAAAATTCTAGGTTTACCAGGACGAGTGGGAACCAGATTAATCATCTTATGTTGCGCAGATCAGCTGCAAGGGCCGTGGTTTGAAACCCAGAGCAGACCTACCCCAGTAACGTGAACGCAGATCCACCCTGCTGCAGGGAAAACCAAACTCACAATTAAACTGAGCACGGTAGCAAAAACCTATATGGTAGTGCAAACATTTATGTGAATTATGCTACCATGAGTTAGGCTCATTGAGAGAAGGTTTGAATCTTAAGCAATCTGCCCAGTGGTGAGTACAGTGGTGAGTGTTTGAAGTACGGTAGACAGACACATACCGAGCTGTAGCAGTTGTGAAAGCTCTGTGCTCATGCTGGAGAGCAGGCTGATGTTAGCATTTATGGATGATCAATTTAATTTACTGTCCTTTGAGTCTTTTGGCAAACCCAAACATTTCACTTGAAACATAGTTTTTGTGATTAATATACTGTCAATGCTACAGCTGGCATTCTATGATGTGCACACATAGTTACACTGTAAACAGAAATCACTTGTATAAATGCTACAGCTGGCTTTCTGTGATGTGCACACTTAGTCACACTGTAAACTGTCCAGCGTATAAAGCGCCTTTGTCTTTGCAGGTCCGAACAACAGCGCCGGAGAAATACCGGGTCAAGCCCAGCAACACCAGCTGTGAGCCAGGAGCCTTTGTGGACATCATAGTGTCTCTGCATGGCGGTACGCTGAACAGTAGATCGGCACTCTTCTCCACATGCACTGCAGAGCTTCTGGAGGGCCAATTTAGCCCAGTCTGTGAACTTATGAAAGCAGGCCTTTCTTCTCACATATCATTTTTACACTGACTAAATCACATCATCGCATAAAACCAGGCCAGTCCGCGCCAATAGGAAACGAGCAGATAAGTCCCTTGTGGTTGTTTTAGTCAATCTCCAAAACTCGCAGCATTATCTAGTCTTAGTTCTAATCATTTGAGGCCGTACATTGGATTTTACTGCAGTTCTGCAGAGTCCTAAGTGACGAGCTGATAAGAGATCTGATATGTCACTCGGTTCTTCGGACTTTGTTTGAGACTTTTATATCCCCTTCCCTCTGCCTAAATCCACTCGAGCCTTGGGACCTTTTTTTTTTTTTGTTAAGAGATCTTGGTGATGATATAAGGCTCAAGCTCACATTATAACCGCAGGAACTGATCCTGGATTATAATCATCGTTCTACTGTTCTGGTAGCTTGAGGTTGAAAGAGGTGATTCAGGGACAACATTCATTTTCATGGATATTGAGGTCAATTTAATATTGTTTGATATCCATTAGGCTTGTCTCCATAGGCCAGATTTGTGATTGGCTCTCCAGTATTTTTGTTCTTGCTCCGTTCCTGCCTTGATTGGTTCTGACCCGACCTGATCCACCTGGTTTCTCAGGCTTCCAGTCGTCACCTCAGGACCGGTTCCTGGTCATGGCTGCGGAGATGGGTCCGGGTTCTCCAGAACTCGCACAGTTCTGGAAGGAAGTTCCAAAATCCAAAGTCATGGAGCACAGGTGAAATATAATATCCTGCAGTAGAACGTTGGACTTTCCCCTTTCCCCTCTTTTGCTCCTCCCTCTTTGATGACATCACCGTGCATCTCCTCCCCTTAGGCTACGGTGTCACGTTCTGGAGAGCAGCCCCGCCCCTAGCCCTGTGATGGACAGCCCCCTCGCCTCTGTGACCAGCAACCACCAGGACCTGCAGACGATGGTGGGTACTGCCCGCGCTCAGACCGGGCTGCACCTTTCCTGCTTCTCTGCAGCCTGCTTTTATCAGATTAAAAAGAAAAACTGTTAGCAGGGGTGCCCAATCTTACCCGAAAAGGGCCGGTGTGGGTGCAGGCTTTTGTTCTAGCCCAGCACTATGACACCTGATTCTACTTATCAAGGTCTTGATTGAAGAGCACGATTAGTTAATTAGTTGAATCAGCTGTTGTAGTGCTGGGCTAAAACAAAAACCTGCACCCACACCGGCCCTTTCCGGATAAGATTGGACACCCCTGGTTTAAAGTGACCTTAAGAGTTTACAATGCCAAAAAGGGCCAGTTTTACCAAATTGAAGAAATAATTAGTTTTTCCGTGGTTTCCCATTGAAGTGCTTGGATTTTACAGGGTGCTTGAAGGTCTTTGATTTTTCTCATGGATTATGCATTTTATGAAACCCTCCTTTCTCTTGAGCTATGTGTGTCCTTCACAGAGTAAGCCCGGACTGTTGTGAAAGTCAGTGGTATGAACACGGATGAGTGCTGCTGCATTAGAGACCCGTGTTTTGGGCAGAGCGGCAGCCTCAAAGTCTTTCTGCTCCCCAGCTCCAGCGGGTGATGGCCAGCAGCTCCAGGCAGGAGCAGCGGCTGGACCAGTGCCTGTGGATCCAGAAGGTTCTGACAGTCCTGGTGTCCTTCCTGATGGCGTTCAGCTTCTGCACCCTTTACCTTGTCTACACAGGAGGCGGCCCTTCATGTCAGGGCCCCGCCCCTGACTCCGCCCCTGGCCCCGCCCCACATTCTTCCTAGACATTAAGCCGTTGGAGCCCCCCGCTATCCTCAGCCGCAACGATACCCGAACACGTGACATGGAGACCAAACGACGGCAGCCGCTACCCTCTGCCGGGGGCGGACCTTGTGATGGAGCGCACTCTCTCATTGGAGGGGAGCCTATGATCAGCCAGCAGGGGGCCAATGGTCCCATAGCAAGACTGGCTGTCCTCCCTGATGTCAAGGGTCAAGGGTCAAGTCCAGGACACTCAGGACTTAAAGAGGACTAAAAGAACTCAGTAACACATTGTATTTTATAGAGCTCATCAAGGAATCATTAACGATGCCCTTATTTATTGCAAAGGTAATTAGTGCTTTATTATAATTTAGAGAATTGTACTTAGTGAAATTATGTACAGTATTTCCTTTCAATGGATGTATGAAAAGAATAAAAATGCACCTTTGGTTTCATATAATTTTGTTTGTTTTTTGTTTTGTTTTTGCAGCATCAACTTATTTTAATGTCATGTCTGGACCATACTTTCTTTCTCACATCTAAGAAATGTGTTCATCTGAAATTGATGCTTTGCCAGAACTGATAGTAACAATGGGACAAGGTACTTCATGATCATTTTATGAATTCTTCATTTAACTTTAAGCACAGTTCTACTTAATACATCCAAAATTTAAAGTATTAAATATCTTTTTAAACATGGAGTAAACTACTCCATTGAAACTGCAGTAATAAACGTGTGGTCTCAGGAATTTTGGTAAATTAATTACAGATCCATACGGACACAGAGTAATTGCTCTGTCAGTAGTTTATTATGAGGGGGATAGTCTGAACTGTGGATCTGTGGGGCACAGGTGTAGTCTCACAAGCATGGTTTTGAGTGGAAGTGGATACCATAAATCTACAGCTTACTTTTTTTTTTTTTTATCCTTCTTGGAAAATGTATTGGCAATTGATTTTCTTTTTCTCCCCCGATCTCTCGGTTTCCTTGTCAAAATAGTCGTGCCGTAATAATTCCAGGCCCAAAAAAAGTAACCCAACATTTGACAATGTAGCTGCCGTAGCGTGAAGTCATATTGCATTATGTCAGTTTACTCTCTAGCCGCAACGCATGTGAAAGGGGGAAGTTAATACTCCCATTTCATAGGAAGATCTGCCAGGTCTGACTGAGAAGGCCCTGGTTAACCCGCCCACCCCAATCCCAGTCGAGGTGTTCTGCCCTAATCACACCTGTAGACGTGTGACCTTTCAAAGTAGACAACAGTCTTGATGAATAGGAATCGCACATCACGCTAATCGCACATCACGCTAATCACATCGCTCTGCATAAATGAATGCAGAATCTAATATGAGCGCTTACCCCTTGCCGTTGGTATGGCACGCATTCTCATTACGCCACTGCAGTAGACTCCCGTTTCCCTCGGAACAATTTAAAGACCTGGTGTATCGAGTGGAACAGATTAAGAAGAGGCTTTTATTACAGAACCTTACCTCCCTCATCCCAAGATAACTCTGTTTTAGTGCTAAAAGGCCTGCTGTTTAAGCATCATGAGTTGTACTTAATTGATCCCCAAGGGGAAGTTGTCATGCTTGCTTATCAGGTGGTCTTAGACGGGGTTGGTTATATAGCTCACTTTTCTGTTAAATCGTCCGTGTCCAAGCTAAAAGGCTTAAACAAATGGCTATGTACGTTGCTTTCATTTACTTATTTATTTTTTAAACGAGCTGAAATTTTTCATCCAACCTTGTGTACTGTAAATATAACGCAGCTGAAGATTCCTGCTCCATTACAGTGTTCCCAAGCCAGCCTTGCTGATGTAGCCTATCATTTTTATTGGTATTATTTATTTTATTGGCGATACATAAAAGCGAATCCTGGGTGGGTCAATGCTGTTGTGACCTTAAGTAGTGTACAGTATTTAACCCGTGCTGCTTCAGTTGGAATAGCCAGCTGTATAAAGCGGTTATGGATACTACCATCACTACGTTTAAAAGAAAAAAAGCAGTGTAGATTGCTTTTGTTAAGGAGGTCTGCTAAGCATATAAATAATGTCATGCAATATAAATGTAATTGTGCACTAGCTAACTAACTAACTGTTGCATGCATGGATGTTTATAAACTCCTGTTTGGCAGGAAATGAGTATGAACAGTAGCCCTCTGAAAAACCGTGGTGTTCACATCTCAGTGAAAGACTGCAGGCTATTGGAAGTCATTAGACTTGGAGGAACATTGTCTGTGTGACATCCCTCCACACACAGTTTGAAAGGCAGTATCATCAATTTGATCAATAAGCCAAAACCATGATGTTGCACTGCCAGACAATATTAAAAGACAATACCTGCAGTATTTTTGAAAAAAGAGTGAAAAAGCCAAATGGATAAAGGCCAAAGGCCAACTTCTCCATACAGAAACACAAATCTGCTGCTATTTTTAATTTAACATAATTTTAGTGAAAAAAATTATAGCAGCTATAGATCTTTGTTTGGAGAGTAGTAACCACTGTTAACACCTGTCTGAAGTGAAAAAGAAAAATCCTTCTGTTCTGCCTTTCTGAGAAGATAAAGCTGCATGGAAACCGTAGATAAATGCATGCTGGAGTCTGTAAGTGTTTCAAATAGATATATTTTAATACAGAAAACAGACTAGTGGGTCTTCTCCCCCCAGCAAAGAGTAAAAAGGGCCCACACTACTGAAACTATTTAAACTGTCAGTCTTCCCCTCTCTATAAACAGGGAAAACAGCTGGCCTAGTGTCCTGAAGCGATTGTCATTTGCGTTTAACAAAACCTTAAGTGATTTTTACCTGGGCACCCGCCTAACCCGTCACAGTGGAATGGGTTTGAGCAAAGACCTGATGTGTAATCAAGACACATCTGCTTTGGGGTTCGGCCTGGCGTCCCCCCCCCTGTGGTCCTGGGGCCGTGACTTTAGGACCCCAATTGAGTCCTCCATTATGGAACAGAGACCGGCCGTTTAAAAATGCGGCGAGGGATACGACTTGCGAAAGCCTCTTTCCGTGCTCACTCCGGGGAAATTCTCTGGGAGATTGGCATCTCCAATTGCTCAGTCGATTTGTTTTAATTACCCAAGCGCATGCAACCAAAAATATCGGAGCAATTACCGCTGTGCCAGAGGAGGCGAAACCGCTAAAGGGCCGCAGCAGGAAGGCTAGGAATCGCTAACGAGATCCAACCGCAGAGCAATCGAGCCAGGTGACGCTCAAGAAAACCGTGTGTGCTTGCTCAGATCCGAAGCTATATCTCAGTTTTGAGTTTGTGCTTTATACACAGTTCCACACCCCATCTTTTCTGACCACGGGGCACATCAGTGCCATAAGAACCAGCACTTTAGCTGGCTACGTCACCCAGAAGATCCTCTCCTTTTCAATATTGTGAGTATAGTGAAGTCTTTGTCTTGGACAATTTAAAAAAAAAACTAAACTCTATTCTGAAGTCAGGAAGTAATCCGCAGCATCGATTCAACATTGAACGCCGGCGACTGGAGAAAGAACCCAATGTGACTGACCGGCCACCTCTGTGTGAAGCAAAAAAACCCTCCACTTCCAAGTCGGGTGTTTCAGGCGAAGCGGTCGATGGGCAGTTAACAAGTGTTTCAGATAACAACTGCCTGCCTTCCCCTCTCTGCTGTGGAGTCACGTCTCAGTTAAGCTGAGCTTGGAGACGTGCGGCCGTGCTCCCCGGCAAATGGTGCCCTCTCTCTGTCTCTAATAATGAGTGAGGGGTCACCTCGGGTCACAGGCTGGAATTAAAGACCTGTGCAGGGTCGATGTTTCAGTCGACAGAGCGGTTCTGGATCGATAAGTGTTGTTGGCCGCAGACCCACAGAAACAGTCCTGTGGTCTGACCCACAGCTGCACTATGCCCTCTTCACCCACACACCACCCCAAACTGTGCACTCTATATGCCCGCCCACTGCCCCGCTACACCCTCTCTTCTTACCCCAAGAGTAAGCCATGGTGCTCTTACAAGGAGTTTTCCGTACAGTTTCTACTTCAAATTCAACAGCTTCTAAAAAAACTGCATTTGTCTTGTATATACTAAATATGTATATGTACTCCTTTTTGAATATGTGCTTACACATTGTGTGTATGTGTAAGCATATATTCAAAGATCATACATTCACTTTGTTTTCTGATCCTAAATAATCTGTGGGCATGAATTCATCTTAATGTGAAAGAGGTTTAAAGGTTAAAATGAACCCGCATCTGCTTGAGTGGCTCTTAAGCAAGTCTGTGATCCATGACCCACTTCACTGTTCAAAAGAGGACTGGTATCTGGGATTTAGATGGAAATCACAAACACTGTTCATTGGGGGGGTGTAAGAGTTCCCTCTTACACCCCCCTGAACACATCCTAATTTTCCATGTCACAAATCCAAAACTAAGGGGACAAGCTGATTAGGGTGGCCGGGACTCATTTTAAAAGGCATTTCCCTTTGATAGGCTTAAACATAACTCATTTCAGCGAGTTTGTTTAAATAGTGTGTAATGAATGTGTTAATAGTGTGGCAAGCAGCGGAATTTTTTGGAGGTGGTGTCACTTTTAGATTCCCTACGCCAGTTATCTGTTTACAACAAAGAGTAGTGATCTAATACAGTGCCCACTAGAGTTATTTGCAACCCTGGAAAATATGAGCAAAAAAGGCTGTAAAAAAATTTATGTCATTTATCAGCATGACCTTACACTCAAAATATGATATGATAGATGACATCTAATCTTTAATTTAGGTAAATTTATTGTAAGTTTTAAGAAGCCAAAAGTCTTCATAAAAAAATAATTTTCTCAAAAAAAAAAAGTTACATATTTCTAACACTAGTAATAGTTAGAAACAAAGCGTAATTTAAGTATATTCCCATTCATATTTTAGTTTTTTAAAGCACACCTGAGTCTTTAGGATCTATTACGTGGTCAATCTCAACTTCCTGTTTCGCAGCTTTTTGGCAATTAATACCTAAGGTGGGTTTGGTGTAATAAGATGCCTAGTTATGCCTAAAAGAGCCTTATCTCCACTGTGAAGTATGGTGGTGGATCTGTGATGTTGTGGGGCTGTTTTTCCATCATAGGCCCTAGGAACCCTGTTAGGATACATGGCATCATGGACCAGGAGATGTTAGACCTGCCTCTGACAGAAGGCTAAAAGTGGGTCATGGTTGGATCTTCCAGCAGGACGATGATCCAAATAATACCTCAAATTCTACACAAAAATGGTTCACTGACCACAGAATCAAGGTTTGCAATGGCCATCCGTCCCCAGACCCGAACCCCATTGAAACCCTGTGGGGTGAGCTGAAGTAGGGTCCAGCAATATCCAAGGCTCTGAAGGATCTGTAGAGATTATGTATGGAGGAATGGTCTCAAATCCCTTGCTATGTGTTCTCTAACCTCATCAAACATTACAGGAGAAGACTCAGTGCTGTTATCTTGGCAAAGTAAGTAAGTATCTTGCACTAAGTAATAAATACAGGGATGCCACACATCTTCTTCAAAATAAAAATAATTTTGCATTAAAGATTTGTTTTTCCCTCCATCAATGGTATCACAATTACACAATATAATTTTCCTGAGCACAGAAGACATTTGATAAACAAACTGAATTTAATCCTGTACTTTTTGCTCATATTAATTGAGGTTGCAATAATGCAGGTAGGCATTGTATTTCCTTTTGGATTTTGTCACGTCCCGTGTCTCTATGTCATGATTTCCCGGTCTCTCCGTTCGTATGTGTTTTCTGTATTCGTACTCCGTTCCACGTTTTTCCTTTCCCCGACTGCGTGTCACTGGAATGTTACCCATGTTTCCCGCGTTAATTTAGGCTATGTGACTTAGCCACGTTGTTTTATCTTTCAGTCTCAAGATACATTTAGCACATCACGGTAAGAAAGAACAATGGGGATAATTAATAAGTGGGGTACTGTGGTAAATGTTGATAAATGTAATTAGCAGGGAAATTAATATGGGTAAGCAGAAGATGTGGAAGTCAGGCACAATAACCCAACCGTGAAGCTTTATTACGTGGTTGTATAAGGTTGTATTCAATGCGTATTTATATGAGGCCCAAGGGTAAGTTCCTGTATTAAGGAACGAAAAATACATTTAATTCAAGCTTGTCTGTGCATAGAGCTTTTCACTGTCTCTATCATCTCAACTTCTGTGCCATGACAATAATTCCATAAGCACCTGTTTAGTAGTTGCTACACTAGTAATGCTAGAGTGTGGCCACTCTAAACATAGCACAGAGGACATTCAATTTAATTTCAAAGAGTGCCTTAAATGTCCCCTATTGCACTGTGTCTTATTCTCTACCAGGCAATGACAAGTCATAATTAGAAAGATTAATGAAAGAAATATGCATTAGCCATCTGCAATGTAGTGTAGATAGCAGTAAACAGTATTCTTGCTCGGGCCAGTAGGCTACGTTGTGAAATTGAATTTGTAAACCAGCTGGAACTAATTAAAGTCTGCCGCTGTGAAAACAAAAGCGACGTTTAATATAAATGTAAATAAGCATACATTTCAATACATACAGTAGCTGAACGTAATTTAATGTCAGACTCTTCAATCTGTATTTACCATGGCAAATTATGCAGAGGTAAAATGTAGGCTACATGGTGGATTCATAAAAAGGTTCTTTAGCAGCGATGCAGTGAGATAAAAGGAAAAACCTTAAACAAATTCCTTGCCATGTATGTGGGCTATTTATTCTGCTTAACTTTGCCCGATCAATAATAATCTTCTTTATCGTTAGACTTTTTTTGGACATGGTAAGAGAGGCCAACGCCTACGATGTTCACGGTGTGACAGCCGCTTGTTGGAGTTCTTGGAATTTAAATCGGCGCCACTCCGCTTGAGGCTTTTAAGACGGCTGTGATCTTCACCTATCAGGTCTAATGTCAATCCCGATCCGCGTCAGGCATGGGCAGACCTGACAGCCTGCTGCAAGCCAAGGCACTGTTCAGGCGCAGCTGTGAAAGAGGCTTCGCCTACGGTCCCTAAAGGATCCACCCCACAACCGAGGGACCGGGGTTCAATCACGGTAGACACGACTGCAGGCTTCATGCTAACACCATTCCAGGGAAATAGCTCATAAATACTGACAGAATTTACAGATAAAAATAGAGGTAGTGGAGAAGGAAACTTCTCGAGAGAATACCCAAGTAGCCAATGCTAAGCTGCCCCCCCCCCCCCCTCATCTCCTCTGTTTTCTTGGAAATCCAGCGTGTTCTGGCCTAGTTCTCATAGCTGTGTCATGTGAATGAGCCACGTCCACATGTTTTAGAGACAGACTGAGCACTAAAGTACTTATTTAATACACAATAGGCTACTTGCATTTTATACACACGCACACGCACTACAAATAAAAACATTTAATTGGAAGAATCCAGCTAATTCTTCAATAATACACCAGTCACGTTCTCCTAAAAATCAAATCTTTTGAGTCTAGCAGTGCACCCAAAGCAAGTGCTCTACAACAATGGCTCACACTCTCTGAGACCACCAGCCACTTTAACGATCAAACCCTTTAAACCCTTTAAAAATGCAATGAAGTTATGAGTACGAAGTTACTGAACTGCATGTGCAGCGGGTGTAGCTCGGCTAGTTCGCTAGTAAGCACAGTGAGGTGCAGTAAAGCGAAGGCCTTGTAGCAGGTTACCGTGACAACACTCGTTACCCTTTAGCTATCGGCGATGTCGTCTTTAGCTGATTGGTAACGCGTTCGCTTACGAGTGAGAGGAGTGGGGTTCAAATCTCACCTTGGACTTCTGAGTAAAGTAAGCTTCTCTCTTTCTATACGGTTACACATGTAACAGTTGCAGTGCTTAATCTGATTGGTGTGTGTGTTATCTCACAAGCCACCTAAACCCCTCCACACAACCTACCAGTGGGTTCTGAGTTCTGACCCAGTTTGACCTACCAGGGGGCTCTGAGTTCTGACCCAGTTTGGAAACCACTGCACAATATTCTAAAGATCATGTTGTGCTACAGCTCTGAGGACACCACATTCCTGCACATTAAACAGAAAAGTAACTTGAGTAATATTAATAAAAGTCTGCATATATGTGCCTGGCATCTGATTAACAAAAAATATTGCTATCACGCTGCTGTTCTACCTTGCTAAATTATATTTCATCCTTCGAGAGCCAATCTCAATTTTCTTGTCACCTATTTCTTATAGATGGCCTTCAGTCACTTCAAGCAATGAGATTGGTAATATAATTTTGTTTTTAAAGCCACTGGAAATGCAAGGTTCTGTGTCTAATGTGTAATGTCATAGTAATTTCTGTTTGTCTTAGAATATTTGATAGAGGGCAATGTTGGGAGTTAAGTTTGACAGTGCTGATCATTAAACCAGATTAAGCAATAGAACCTATTCCACCAACATACAGATTTGAGCGTGAAATAGGATTGATTACCTTTGTGTGCAGTAGTTGCCTCAAACTCATTTAAATTGCCACTATTAGGTCAGCACCCCCAGCAAAATAATATGTTGGAAAATTATGTTGGAATTAAATTTCATGCATTTAAAAAAATATAATTACGGCCGGACTTGACTTTGTAAAGTTATTAACCACTCACAACTCAAGAACTTGTGCTCGCCAGGCGCAGACAGCTGTGGCAAGACGGAAGATGAAATTGGGCGGGAGACGTCGTCTTGCTGCTGGACGTCCTGTGAGGTCAGCTACAGGGCCTGACCATGGCTACAGCCAGCCAGCCAAGAGGGTCCAAACAGTGGCACACTCTACAGCAATGGGGAAAAGCCACCCAAAGTAGGGCCCACAAGAACTATTCATCTTGAGGTCCCCATGGGGGTCAGACACTGTGGGAGCAGTGCCAGGCAAGAAGAGGTGAGTCATCTGTCTCCATCAGAAGACAAAGATTGTATTTCTCTTTTTTCAGATTAGATACAGGTATGTTCACTATTTCACCCAACTGCTGTGGGATTGCTATTGCTAGATGGCCAGACCACGTATCTTGGACTGACTAGCTTCTACTACTTGGCTAGTCTGAGCAGGGAGTCCCTTATGCTACGTCACAAGCCAAGATGGACACAAAAAACGCATTTTGAGGGGGGTGTGGCCTAATGTATTTCTGTGCTTTCAGCCATTTAATAAAAAACTAATCATCCTCTCCATGAGTTCAGCTTTGTAAATCCCTTAAAAGGTATAAGCTGAAAGTTGCACTTTAATTTGAATAACACTTTCCATTGTGGGTTGGGAAACAGAAAAGACCGCACTTCAGAAATTCGATAAATAGTATTTTCCCCTCATATTAAATCCCAATTGGATCTAGTCGAGAAAAGAGATGCTGTCCTGCCCCCTGGTGTCTTTTCTGCGAATTTTAGGTACCAGTCACAGACTGCATCTTGCAACTCACCTTCTGTTGCCAACTCTTCCTGACTGGATCTCACTGGAGGGACTTTGACAGTAGAATATGGCAGGCCATGCTACGACGCAAACAACGTGTGCGCCTTTCCGTCTGGTATAACTCTGTACTAGGATCCTAGTACAGAGTTATACAAAATACAATTATGCTGCAAGCAGCTTATACCATCTCTAATGCTAACCCAGCACAGATGCACTGTGGAAGAGAAATATCTGCACCACTTTAATTAAACTTTTCAAGGTGCACAAATGGACACTAGATTTTTCTCAAAACATAAAAAAAAAAATTAAGTGTCAACAACAATCTTAAAAGTTGCCATATTTAGCAACAAAATGCAAATGTAACTATAAAGGCAAAAATCCTGTCTGTGTGTCTGCTGTGTGTCTGTATTTCGATTTGCTCGACAAACGGGCACTGTATGAAGTTGAAATTCGCTAGGTGTATTGCTCAAGACCCAAGGAAGTGCAGTGTTGAGTGTGAAATTGATTGCATGAGCGGTTCTTGAGAAAGCTGCGAGCAGCAATACCGGGGGCCAAGAAATCGGCCCGTTCCGAACGGGCACTGCACTAGTATTAATTAAATGCAAATATTAGTTTATTCTTCTTCACAGACACCATTTGGCAAGTTCTGTAATCACAAATTACATTCCCTTCTTCTCCAAATGACTCCCTTACTCCCTTGCCAATCCTGTTAGCCTGACTGGTACAGAAGGTATTGTTTGAGCTCCGATGGTAAAGGCAGGGATTTGATATAGCCGAGCTTTGTTCGTCCCAACGCTCTCCTCACAGTCAGGCGACACAGCTGGGTCAGGCGTGATGCTCCTGTAGGGAGGACAGCTGTGGTGTTAGAATGACAACAAGAACAGCAACAGCAGATGAACGCTTGTGTAAATATTACATCACCACATTACAGAACATAAGTTATGGCATTTATGGGCACCTACTGCCCTATTCCTGACCGTACACTATTTTGAAAAGTACTGATTTAAACTTTATGCAGAATAAGAATCCTGGGAAATGACTTGCTTGGACATGCTGACCACACATATTTTTTTAGCGTGCGTTTGGGATTTCCAGAAAAACATGGGGTCCCATGGGGTTCTGTTTCAAGCACCATTTTGGCACACATAATAAGTATAAAATAAAATATTAGCATTCTTTAGGGAACATCCTTAGGCACTCTTTAAGTAAGTACTTTCTAGAACAATCTGGGACTCCATGCATGTTCTTCATTAGATCAAATCACTCAGGAGAACTTAACTGCATTGACCAAGACAATTACCTAGAACAGAGAGTTCAGTTTGGGACTGGATTACATTACATTACATTAGTCATTTAGCAGACGCTTTTATCCAAAACGACATACAATAAGTGCATACAGAAAGGTCATTGAAGTAACTACAGAACAGATAAGACAAAGCACATCCTTCCCATAACGTAGCAGCTATCCCTAGTAATGAACATTGAATGTCGTTCACAGTAAGCTGTGGGTAAATCAGCTATACTACACTTCTATTCTAAATACTATTACAAACTATAACAAACAGACAAGAAAACACAGGGAACAAGTATCATGACAGGTCCTAGATTAGTATATCAGTCAAGGTGGAGTCTGAAGAGGTGTGTCTTCAGGCCACGACGGAACGCAGGCACGCAAGAGTACCTTCTCTCTGGGTAAGAAGGGTCTTTGCGGCGCTGTTGGGTGGGGCAACGTCTTCCGGGCGGTTTCCTGCTGTGTCCCTAGTACTGGCATTGGCTCCGTGGTCCAGGAGAGTGGTGACCAGCTCAGGACAGCTCTGCCGGGCCCCCAAGTGCAGTGGGGTGTCCCCACCCTTACCGCTGTTCACACTGGCACCTAGAGGGGCGGAGTCTATCAGCTCTCTAAGGCTGCAGTAAATTCTGCAGGTCATACCCCATAAAAGCACTGGAGGTTACGACCGTTGAAAACAGTTGAGAACTGTCAAATCAAATCAAATGAATTGATTTGCATTTCGATTGTGAAAATACAATGTTTTAATTTGTCAGTGAATATATTCAAGTGTTAGTGTTAATACCAGCCCGCTAGTTTTCACAAGGCCAATAAAGTAATGTTCGGACAGCAGACATGCAGAAAAAAGTCAGACCAAAAATTAAACGGACCAATAACTGAGTGAACTCTCATACCAAGCTGAAGCAGTTTCTTCACTGTGCTCAGATGCTGATTGGTACACGCGGTGTAAAGGGGTGTGCCCAAATATTCAGACCAGCGGTCAACATCTGCCCCCTGCTGGACCAGGGCCTCCAAACACTCCATGTGACCTGGATAAAAAGAGATATGTGAGGATTTGGTCTCTGTCTGTTTCTAGGGCAATGTGATTGCGCTGTGTATCAGGAGGACGGGTGTTTTAATTGTTAGTTCCCCACATCCTGTTCTCTGTATACCCCCTCTCCCTCTGTGTGGTCTGCACAAAGTCTATAGAGAGATTTCTGGACTACCCCTGTGCACTTGTGTGTAGGAATACAACCCCCCACACAGCTCCACGGCCACAGGGTCACTGCAGAAAGGAGGAAGAGGACGAACAGGACCCACAGCCTTTGGCTCCCTCATCAGTCCCAGGCCATTGTGTTCAACAACACGCTCTCTCTCCCTCGCTCTCTCTATCTCTCTTTCTCACACTCCCACCTTTCTCTCTCCCTCTTTATATCACACCTTTCTCTCTCCCTCTCCCTTTCTCACACCCCCTTTCTCTCTCACCCTCCTCCCCTCTGTCTCACATTCTCTCTGTCTGTCTCTCACTCTAAATGTCATACCCTCTCTATCTCACATCTTCCCTGTCCTTGCTCACATCATTCCTCAAATATAAAAGTTTTACCCATTATGCAAAACTCCTGATACAGCGGTTCCAAGCTTCCTGAAAATCCAGGTTTAATAACTTCGAATAAAAATTTCTTTAAAAATGGAAAATAACATGAATGCCTTGTGGCGTAGGTGGACTTTGTGTGGGACAGGACCTTTTCTGAGGACCCTCTGGGGCCCCACAGTTTCGGACCCCTGTCCTGTGGCTGCTGACCTTTGGCAGCTGCTTGGTGGATGGGAGACGTGGAATCTGTGGGCCCCTGGGGTGTGGCCCCACGTTGGAGGAGGAGTCTGACACAGAAGAGGTGGCCCCCAGTACAGGCGTCTGACAGCGGAGTGTTCCCATCTACTGTGGTGGTGTTTATCTGGTTCCATACACAGCACATTTCAACCTTACAGGCAACATTCCTTACTGCCAAATTACTCCAAAAAGTAATAACACAGAACATTGGAACAGAAGTTAGCATTTCACGGCTCAGAGTTATTTTTATGAATGCAAGAACTGAAATTGCTGGGGCTGGTGAACATTTCTAGAAAGCATTGCCCTGGTGTGCTATCTGTTCTTATCAATTCCCCTGACAGATGCTGTATTCCCGTCATTAACCTGCGAGCTGAATGGAAACAAATGGTCACACTGCAGCTAACAATGAACCAGCAGCGAACTCGGAGAACCTGCGCAGTCGCTCACATTTGCTCCGTGGTCTATCAGTAGTCTAGCACAGGCTGTGTGTCCCCGCAGACAGGCCGCATGGAGAGGAGACAGTCTGTCCAGAGTTACCAGATTGATGCCGGCACCCTGGGAGAGGAGGACAGTTAAAATGGGTTATTAAATGGCCTCATTGCTTGGGTCACAGATCAGATCGGTTATTCTGCCACCGCGGTAGTGTATTGTAATGCAATGATCAAACCCCTCCAGACTGGAATATGGCCTCCATTTCCTGTACTGTGTCACTGGAGGATGAGTACTGTATGTACTATTCACTACATAATATATAATACATTATTGCAATTCTGGCAGTCCACATTTATTATTATATATTGTTGTGTATGTATGTATGTATGTGAAATATACATATAGCATATACTGTGTGTATATATATATATATATATATATGTGTAAATATATGTATTTATATATGTACTGTATAAATATATATTTATTATTATTATTATCAATAATAATAATACAGCTAATGCTATTATTACTAGTACAGACAGCAAATCGTATGGAAATGCTTTGGGGGGACTTGAAGTGGGCTGTGCATTAACCACACAAGTGAGAGTAATAACAGGAATATAACAACAATAGCTAATCAGTGATGTCACAAAGGACCCAGAGATGAAAGCACTACCTGATCAATGAGAGTGCGCACGGAGAGCTGCCGTCCATGATAGGCAGCGTCATGCAACGGTGACCAATCAGATTCAATATCTGTAACGCAGTAAGTAAAAATAAATAAATAAACCAAACAAACACAAGATACCGGGTGTTTGACCCTGCTAAACTAGTGCATTCTAGTCCATTCCAAAGCTGCCGCAGGCACAGGAACAGAACGTACTTAGAGAGTGAAACAGGTCAAAAGCAAACACTGCTTGTGGGGGACCTGGTTGGACCTTTTCATTGAGCTGAATCAACACATCCACACTTACCACTCATCCGAGGGTTGGAAAGGTACGTGGCAGACTCCGCCTGGCTGCCAGGATCCCTCTCCCCATTTCTCCCCCCTGTCTGCGAGTCCATTCTCGAGCCTGGCCACGTGTTTCAGGTCTGTAAGCTGACTGTGCAAAATTTCAAAAGCACCCTCATTTTAGGTTCCGCAGCCCCACGCCATTGCTGGATGTTTTAGTCCAGCTCTGCAGGTGCAAATCAGGCAGTTGTTTCTGACTGCGCACGCCCTTTCCTGCCCTTTTAGTCTTTGTTTATATGCAATATCAGTGACCTCACTTCCTTTTAAAGCCGGTCTTTCCTGCTCAGGAAGTTGGGTTCAGAGTTCCCTGCGGGGCCTGTTTCCGCACGCCCGGAGTGTTCACTGCACAGAGATACACACCAAAAACCACACATAAAAATGTTTCAGGGGAGAAGAGCAAGCCAATGCACCCCATCACATGCCCTACACATGAAGATACACGTGTAACATGGGGTCAGTTCCACCAAACAACTCATTTCTGTGCTCGAGGTGGAAGTTGTCTGTAAGCATGGAGCCATGACATGGGACAAGCTAACTCTACCAAAATCCTCACCTTAACCACTAGAAAGGAAAACAAGCTAAAATAACTTAATGTCAACTTTGTAGTAATGTTTCAAAGTGTAATATATGGCCATAAAAAAATGCTACATTTTGCAGGGTTTTTGTAAAGACAATCCTTATGCTGTTAGAATCACTAGCACTAGGTGGCAGTAAACAATAGGGAAATCAGATTTTAATTTTATGGTAACATGGTATAATAATTTTATTTAACATGGTATAATCTGTGTATCAGTGGAAGCTGCAATGCTTGAGTCTATAGTATGGCAATCTCAGGTATAACAAATTGATGATTACATGTATTCACAAAAATGTAGTTCTCAGTCTGTTCCCAGAGTCTGACCAAGTCCATTTTTCTTCTGTCAACTTAGTTTGCAGTTGTTTGTGGTGTTAGCAAGCAGCTGTTAATTTTTGGCTGCAATTTATAATGCAGCTGCAATAATTATAATAACAATAATAATTTAAACATTGATGACTTGACGCAGTGCATTGAATCGGATTTAAGTGACCAGACTGCTTCAATCAGAAAGTGAAGCTATATCACAGGGTTTTACAGGTATATGCCACATAAAAGCCCCCCCCCCCCCCCCCTCATTGCAATTGCATGACCAAAACGGAAAAAAACACCAATATAGTGAAACAAATAACAGTACCTGAAATCTCCCTTCGGGCAGGTTCTCTTCAAAAAGAGAGTGGATGTTTCAGGAGCAGAGTCCAAGGGTGTCCTTTCACTGATGGCTTAAATGAAAATGTTGAGTAACTTGCTAATCAGTTACTACAATTCCAAGATTGGAGAGTTATATACAGTTACACAGTTGCATAACTCGTCTGGCTATTGCTGTAGTTCTACAGGGCTTAACGTTAAAGTGGAACAAATCCTTTATTTATTTCTGTAGATTGAAAAGCCCCAGATGTGTGTAGGAAATTCTGTTTTTTTTTAGGAGATAGTTTTAAGAGTTCTGTTTAGGGTGGATCAGTAAGTGATGTCAGTGTAGCGTGTAATGTCAGATTGAGTCCTGAGGGTTTCAGAGACCCTGAGAAATGCGACGGGGAAACCAAGGCGGATACGAGACTCTTTAAAACAAGGGGGATCCCTGTAAAGAATTTTAACTGCCATAGTAATTAATATTTCCATTATCAAATCAGTGTCAAAATCAGACAGAATCCAGGAAAGTGATTGCAGCACCGTCTCAGATTTTGTTAAAAGTTTGTCTATATAATGTTTGGGTCCCAAAACTAAGGCCTGTAAAATATTTTTGTTCAATTCCTATGTTTTTAAATTTTTTGGCCCTCGATAATTTTTAATTTTTACACTCTCAAAAACGCCTTATCTGGGAAGCCATGTTTGGGCATTAATATCTTGAAAAGTATTATTCCTAGCCTCACCAAACTTTGTAGGATGGAAGACAAACATGTTCTCAGTATGACCATTAAAAGCCTGTACTGCATGCCATTTTATTTTTATAAGGCCCTAGATTTGGAAAGAAAAAGTGCTAAATTCCTAAACAAGAGTGATATTGATATTGCACCCATATGGTATCAATCATTATTTTTTCTTCAAATACAATCATATTAATTTTGTGCCAATATTTGAGGTCTCTACCACTAATGGACATGAAGATATTAAGAATAAAACAAGGCGAGGTAGGATTTTCTGGTCATTTTCATAGGACCAAAATGGTATATGGGGTAGAATGTATGTTGAAATAGCTTAATGTATGGTCATAGATAAATACACATAGTTAAAGGCATTGATTTACCTCTAGGAAAAAAAACGTCCATAACGAAGAAGCAGGGTCTTCCCTTAAAATCTCTACTTATGTGTGTCCCAGCCTCTGAAATATTGGAGTAAAGAAATACATGTTTTCTGTCGGCTCATTTTACTATAGGTCATTAATGCAAGCTATATTCTTTACTATCAAGGCCTCATTATAGAAAAAGGCTAACTCTGATAGATGATATACTCAATGGAGTGATTAAATTGTATATCCCATATTTAAAAAAGAATAAGATACTCAATAAAAAATTCTAACAACTTTATTGAAAATGATGTGCAATGAAGCAAATTATGTACTAGAAATGACGTGATGAAAACTATTATCATTTAACCATATAACTTGAACAACAGGACTGAATTGGGTACATGCTTGGTGTTTTCTTGATAAGTGGAATCCCTATGTTCCATTATTCACTGTTTGGTGAATATAAGGGCATATACTGACAGTTTCACTGTGTGGACGTTTCAACATGCGTATAGGTACAATTTCCATGTATAGCTTTCAAACATGCACACTGCAAAATTACATGTATAAACACATCCAACCATATCAAAATTGAATATTTTCAATATCCAGGACCTTACCGGAGACACAATTCCCATCTGAAATGCCCTCTATTCCAATGAACATACTGAAAACATGTTTATCCTTTATTTCTTACAATTTCTCTGACACAGGAATTATGGAGATACTGAGGCAAAAACATTTTATCCTGAAATGGACGTTTTTCTGCCATAGGTAAAATATCTCTCAAATCTGTGTCTATTTTGTATGAAGGAAAAACGGAAGGACATTGGCACTTTGTACCCTTAATAACCATACATCAAGCTATTTCCATTTTTATGTTCCTACTAGCTACCCCACATACCATTTTGGTCCTATGAAAATGACCAAAATATGCTACCCACGCCTTGTTTTATTGATAATATCTTCATGTCCATTGGTGGTAGAGACTTCAAATATTGGCACACAATTAATAAAAGATTGTATTTGAAAAAAATAATGATTTATATCATACTGGTGCAAAACTGTGGGTTTGTAATACCCTCAATATCACTCGTTTAGGAATTTTGCACTTTTTTCCAAATCTAGGGCCTTATAAAAAATAAAATGGCATGTTTTAATGGTTCCTAGCCTCATCAAACTTTGTAGGATGGAAGACAAACATGTTTTCCATCCTACAAAGTTTGGTGAGGCTAGGAACAATACTTGTCAAGATATTAATGCCCAAACATGGCTTCCCAAATAAGGCGTTTTTGAGGCTATAAAAATTAAATATCAAGAGCTGAAAAAATATGAAAACATAGGATTTGAGCAGAAATATTTTACAGGCCTTGGCTTTGGGACTGATTCATGATATAGACAAGGTTTGAACAAAATCTGAGACGGTGCTGCAACAACCTTATCTCATTTGACGCGGAATGACCCTTACATGAGCAAGCCTCTTAAAGATGGCTGCTCGACTGAGCAGACACAAAAACCTCTGGTCTTATAACAGCGAGGGGGGCAAAACATTTGCGTTAGAATGCCAGGTTTGTATTCTGCATTCATTTCCTTACATTTCATTTGATTCAAAATAGTGTCAAGGCCAGCCAACTCCATCTCATCACATACTCAGCTCACAGTGCAGGAACCAGGAGTTCAGCCCTAATGCCGTCTATGGTGTATAAAAAAAATGACCCCCTAATGATGAATTTTATTTCTGATTTTTATGGCTCTGATGTCATGCTTTCCTCTGGCTACACATCCTGCCCGTTCCCTTCTGTTTAAAAGGTGTGAGAAGCAATACCATAAGTGTAAATAGACACGGAGGTGTTTGTTTTCGCTCTGTGAGCCATTGAGACACGTGACCTGTGTAATTTGTGGATGTTGAATTCGGTGGTAATTAAGCTTGGTTATTGGTTTTCTAAACCTTGAAGCACAAAACTTGAATTGTTCGCACAATAAGAGGTTTGAAAACTGCTGGACTCTGGCAAGACATTACATGTCATCACAAAATGGACCAATGAGAGAAGAGACGGACACCGGTTTCTGTTATCAAAATAGAGCGATTTATTTTGTTTCATTGAGCAGGATTTCCTTGTTTTGCCGTGGTGACATTTGACCCTGAACAAGGGTTGAGCGATAGACCAGTGCAGTCGTGGGATCAGTTCCACACCGGGACTTATTCTCAGAGTGCCACATCCCACTCCATCCGTCCATCTCCTCGGTCTGACACAGACCGTAATGATTGTGGAAACCAGACAGCAGCTCTGAGCTTCCGAGACAAACGTCAACCGCTGACCAAAAGTCCCAACGTGCCCTTAAAAATAATAAACATGTAACAAAAATTATGACGGGTCATTTTCAACGAGGACGAATCCCCGGCAGGCCCTACAGTGTGGAAGAAAGTGCACTTTACCTCTTTTCTGCTCTACGATTTACTGGACTGAATCCAATTCAAAGGGAGATGGAAAATGAGCTTGACTGCCAAAGGCTGTAACTGAAAAGTTGAGTTGAGCTGAGTGAAAATGTGTCGCATCTCTGTTTTCACAAGATTTAAAATGTGTGCAAGGCAGACATACAAAAATAACTTCCAGAACAATCTCAGGGGTCAAAAAATAGAAGAAAGCCTTTTCAACGGACAAAAGGGGGGACACACAATTACAGCTCGGAGAGGCTAGTTTGACCTCAATCCGGCCAATCACAGGTCAGAGAGCCGACAGCACATCTCCCACTTTAAGATTAAAGTTGACCTGATCCCAGCTCAAAAGGGCTTCTTCGGTAGAGGTCTTCCGCTTGAACGCTCAGTATCCGTCTGATTAAAAATGATTTCACCTTGACTTGACTGCAGTCTGCGAGGGTCGTAACTTGGATTAAGGGTACTTCCTGTCACATGATTGGTTATTCTCAACACCTCTCTACTCATCAAAATGGTACAAGGACCGATTCTGACTGCCGGCACTGTGGATCCCTGCACTACCTCCGCGCCACAGAAGGAGGCGCTAGACGCAACCGAGTGGAGCTCTGGACAATCGAACAGCACTAAAATGGCGGCCGAGCCATCGCTCCATTGCCTGCAAGATACAGAAGAAACCTCGAGCGTTGAGGCTCAAGGATGAAAGTAAGGTGTACTGCATATAAAACATATACACAGTATATAAATGTGCGCGTTCATCTAATTTACGAAATCTTTACATTCATTACATTTACATCTAAAAGGGAGAAACAGAAGTGAAAGAGTTAGCGTTTCTGTCAGCGTGGACATTCACCTTTTCAATCTGAATTAAATGCAAAAAAAAGTCTGCAGTTTTACTTTTGTTCTGTAGATTTTCCTGATCAGAGTGGGAATGCTTGAACAAAAGTGACTCCTTCAAGCGAAACCATTCTCCAAGGGGAAGGGGGGGTTTAACCACAGCATCCTTCAATCAAGACACATGTCCGAGACCGTCACCGTTTATAGATTTTACCACAAAATATTTTTGTTTTATTTTGAAACCCCACCCTACCAACCAACCAACCAACCCCCCAAAGCATTGACTTTGACCATTCTTGACCATCTGCAAAACGTCTCGAGTCTCTGAGTACCAGACAACACTTAGGCAAGTGGAGAGAGGCCAAGGAGAGAGGCCAAGAAAAGGTAACTACAGTCACTCAACTGCTTGTGTGACTTCCAAGAGTTACATAACTGCATATGTTTATTCAGCTCTGGTCTCCCAGGTAACTATATTGTCTCACTATGGTCTGTACCCGACTCTCTCCCGAGGACTGGATTACCAATTGACCGTTTCGCCCTTTGACTGACACGTTGAAATGAATGAGCAGCTCACCCCCTTGTCATCAGACAGGGAACTCTTATTTGGTTTGTAGGACTATGATTTTTTTTTTGGCACAGCTGTTTGGGCCTTTGCCGCTCTCCCACAACTGTCCCGAGGGAGGCGGTAGCGAGCAAGGTCTGCTTTCACCGTTGGGAAAGAATGGTTTGCTGATGTTTACGTGGTTCCAGCGATTTCAGAAACCGTCGAGACAGAACAGAGAAGGCTTTCAGCCGCATGGGTTTACAGTCCCAACTCCAAAATCACTGCCAGGACACGGCCCCATCTTCAAAATCACGCTCAGGACACTATTTCCGAAGGTCAAGGACACACACCTGGAAAGAAGAGGTAAAGCATCAATGTTTATGCTCATTTTGCCTGTCCGTGTCATTCTGGAAAAGAATGCTTTTCTTTCAGCTTGTGCTAGACACAACTGCAACTAAATTAGCAAATCATGTTTTCTGGCTTGCTAACCATAAAAATTTTTTTTATCTTAAATTTATTTTCATAATGTAAATCCAAAACTATTTGAATAGAACTGCCTTCTTTGCCCAGTGTAAGAAACCAGGCCATTTCAGATTAAATACACATTAATTTACTTCCCCATTCTGGACCCTCCTTTACCATACAACATACGCTCTCAGCAGTGAGATAATCCCTTATATAATAATCTGGTTTATCGATTTGTCTGATAGTTTCGGGCTTACTTACCGATCCATCTGAGCCACTGGCCCCCACCTTGTCACCTGTGCTGTTCCAGCACACCTCAAAAATACCCCCCGTCCCCTTGTAGCTGTGGACCAGGGCCCCGCTCTGAAACACAACAGGACAGTGTCACCACCGGGCCACTGTGAGGCGCTGCGGGGAGGCCTCCATGCAGGAAGAGAGCTTCCTTCCCATCTCTTTATCATCCTTCCTCCTGTTTAACAACCGTTCTTCAATCTCTTTCTATGGAATTTTGACTTCTCGAGGAAAAACTTACGTTGGCTATATTTTACATGGGGATGGATATTCACTGGGGCTGTTTAACATACTGCTTCACTACTGAGTTCACAGCAGGACTCAAAACCACAGCTTTCTGGTCACAAATAAGGCTCCTGAACCACTTGACCTTTCACACATATCAACCAGGTACTCACACTCGCTTTCACATGCTAAAAATATATGTGTACTGAATGAACTCATTTCAATTCAGTATACAGTAACTACAGTGTCCATATGGGCCAACTTGGTTGCAACCCAATTAAAAAAGATAATAATATATTATATAGGAGTAACAACAAGGACATAAAAATAACAAATTACACTGGAAATGTTCTGAGTTATTCCCTGTAACTGAATTGTAGAATTTACATTGCATCATGAAAACCAAAACAAACAAATAAATAAATAGAACGGCTATAAATGCCATTATGATTCATTATCAAATGCCAAATCAGCAACACTAATATTTTGCTGCAACAGTATTCATTGTGTTGCACAAAAACGAGCACATTTTAGGCCATTATCGAGAAATAGATCATAATAAACAGCGTTGTGAGTCTTTGCTTTGTTATCTATGAATTATCCCCTCTCTCAACTCCCATGACAACTGTATTTAGCTAAGTAACAAAGTCTTATCCAGAGAGACTTTTGCACACAGCTTTGGCATTTTTGCATAGTATCAATTTATACAGCTGGACATACTGAAGCAATTCCGGTTAATTACCTTTCCCAATGATGCAACAGCAGGGTCCTAACTGGGAATCGAACCTGCAACCTTTAGGTTTCAAGCCCGGTTCCCTAAGCATTATACGACACTGCCCGCCAAACATGGCAACTGATTCAGTACTCAGTATGTACCAGTGTTCTGTTCCTGTGTATAAACGGGCTTTAGCCCCTGCGGGGCATGCCGTGTCGCGCTGAGGGAGCCTCACCGTGGTGTTCCAGATGTGGACGCACTTGTCGAAGGAGCCACTGGCCAGGTGCTTTCCGTCGGGGCTGAAGGCCACGCTGTACACGGGCTCCTGGTGCCGGGTGAGCGTGTGGATGCACACGCCTCGCTCCACGTCCCACAGACGCACGGTCGAGTCGAAGGACGCACTGCGGAGGGGGACACGCGCGTCACGGAGGTTACCGCGTATCGAGCGAGCGCCTCGCTGCGCCTCGCTCGTGTCAAATGACATGTTGGGGCTGCTAGTTTGCGTACGGTCAAATGAGGTAAAATAATAACAAAAGGACACAAGACTGTTTGATGAAGACAACGGGCCATTAAGCCCATGTAGTCTGGTTATTCTGCCTTCTGTCTAGCGCCGTGTCAAGCCTGGTACGGAACACTTCGATGGCTTCCCCCTGCGCTGCGCCGCTGAGTCACCAATGTCAGTTCAGCTCAGATTCAAGAACTCATCGTTCATGTGGAAAAAAAAGCAGTCGTGTGCAATCAAGCGCGGCGAGATGTCTCAAGTGATTTGGTGAAGTGTCTCTAAACTGAAGCTACGGCTGGCCCTGGCTTAGCAAGGCACTGCAGCAACAGAACTATCAGGGAGGAAATAAATCCTGTTAATAATTAATATCTATAACTAGGCTTTAATGCAACGGACATCCCCCCTGGTCACGTGGTCACAATTATGTCCAAAGCCTTTTTGGTTTAGGCCTCCCCAGGACCTGAATTTGAAAGCACTGGACAAAGGACAGAGCTCACAGTACTGCAGAGTGCTTTTTCTGACTAGGGCGTTCCACAACAGGCTCAAAGAGTAGGACTCAAAGAGCTCCCCGCTACACCGCAATCTTGTTTGTTTTTCCCCAGAATTAGTAGCATGAACCCTATTAGGATCGCCATGAGCAGCACAGCGCCCCCACCTGGCCAGCATGATGTTGGAACTGGGGGGACTCCATTTAATGGTGTAGATCTCTTTACTGTGAGCTTGTAGGTCATGCACACACGTGTCCTGCTTCATACTCCATATCTAGACAAAAAAGAAAAGAAAAAAAAAAGACAAAACTTGTCAGAATGAAAGGCACCATACGCAAAACAGCCGCTTACTACTTTTGTCCGTAATCGGTCGGAATGAAGCATAGCATGGTGGGGAAAATCGGGATCGAATAGCTCCGTGTCCTTGACCCACGAGAGGGTCACCAGGCGACCTCACCTTCAGGGTCATGTCATCGGAGCAGGAGGCCAGCAGCATGCCCGACGGGTCCCACTTGATGGCGTTGACTTCATTCTAAAAGACGAGAGCCATTAGTCAGGGCTGGGCATGGGCTCAGGAGGGCAAGAGATTTCCTACATACAGGGCAGGGTTTAATCATTGATTGTGAGTCAACTTGCTACACACACACAAGCACAGGCACACACACACACAAACAACACTCTTACCGAGTGTCCTTGGAAGGTCTTTAGGGGGCGGTCACTGCCAAGGCGACAGACGTGTATGCACATGTCTGTGCTGCAAGAGGCGAAGGTTGTGTTGTTCTGCCAGTCTACGTCCAGGGCGGGAGCTATGGGTACAGATACGTAAAAAAATCCCTCTTGGGGTCACCTTATGCTGTAAACTCTACTAAAGCCCTCTTGGGGTCAGCTTATGCTGTAAACTCTACTAAAGCCCTTTTGGGGTCACCTTATGCTATAAACTCTACCAAAGCCCTTTTGGGGTCACCTTATCCTGTAAACTCTACCAAAGCCCTTTTGGGGTCACCTTATCCAGTAAACTCTACCAAAACCCTTTTGGGGTCACCTTATGCTGTAAACTCTACCAAAGCCCTTTTGGGGTCACCTTATGCTGTAAACTCTACCAAAGCCCTTTTGGGGTCACCTTATCCTGTAAACTCTACCAAAGCCCTTTTGGGGTCACCTTATGCTGTAAACTCTACCAAAGCCCTTTTGGGGTCACCTTATGCTGTAAACTCTACCAAAACCCTTTTGGGGTCACCTTATACTTTAAACTCTACCAAAGCCCTTTTGGGGTCACCTTATGCTGTAAACTCTACCAAAGCCCTTTTGGGGTCACCTTATACTGTAAACTCTACCAAAGCCCCCTCATGCTGTAAACGTTGAGTCACCTTATGCCATGTTTACCAAGACCACCACTGGGGGCACTGTACACTTTCATGATTATTGCCTTGCATTTTATCAACCTGATAGCATAGGCAAATTACAGTCATTATCAGTCATTCTTGCTTTTATAGCTGATCTTAAATGAATGTTAGTTACCAGGTGCCCTACAGTACCTGAGTGGAAGGGGAACTGCTGCTTGGCCTCGCCCGTCTGTGCATCCCAGATGATTGTGGTCTGGAGAAACGGGCACAAGCATTACATGGGTCAATGCTTAATGCCCTTGTGACCGGTGCGACACGCGCTCACAAACACGCCTCCAGAATATCTTCCATTATTCCATATATAAAAAGGCCCGCTGTGTGAACTGGTCTAAATGCCAACTGGGTTTAGACGCTACTCCAGTTATAAAATCAGCAGGAATTCACCGTACTGGGGCCTCCTGACAAAGAATTTTTTTTACAGCAGAATTGCAAAAACAATTCACCTTTAAGAACGTTAAGACTGTTTGGATGCCAGCAGGAACCCACATGCTGACAGTGGCCTTCGAAAGTGCAAAAACAGCCTGTACTTAGCTGCGGTGCCTCCTGGCGTGTGGGTGGTACGTAATACCGGTAACACGAGATGCACAAATGGCAAATCCAAACCAGGGTGGAAAAAAAAAAAAAAAAACGGCAACAAAAATGTGAAACATGTGACTCCCTGTGCACGCTGCCATGGCAACAAACCTTGTCCACTCCTGCACTGAGGATGCAGTTTCCCTTGTTGTTCCACTTCAGGGCAAATATCGGGCCTTTGTGCTGTCCCAATGTGCTGGCCAAATTACCTGCGCACAGTTACAGAGGTTTGATATAATACTTACAGCCTTAGGAACCAATGACAGACCAGCACAGAACAATTAGGTCACAGATAACTGAAGCTGATCATTTCATGAGCCAATGAAATGCAGAGTGATTAACAAATACCATCTTTTGTCCATATCCTGGCGAAGCCGTCGTATGATCCTGTTGCCAAGAGAGTCCCATCACTCTGTAGGGACAGATAAATTGAATGAATGCAGACCTCTCATATATATAAATGAAAAAAAAACGACATGACTGAGAGCAGCGTAAAAGTCTGTCCCGGGGAGGGTGGGGGTGCTCACGTTCCAGTCCAGGGAGGTCACGTCTTTGTTGCTGGGGACATCCTGGCCCCCCTCGCGGATACAGTGGCGGAGGACGAGCTGGGTGGAGCTGCCCCCGCTCACGCCGTTCTGACTCAGGTTCCAAATCCGTGCAGTGGAGTCGCCCGAGCTAAGGGGGGGCAGAGAGAGGTTGAGCCGCACTATCAACCCCATCACACTCGTACTCTCACAGACACACACTAACCTACACGCACGCACACACGCACGCACACACACATACATGCACTCACACATGCACACACACACACACACACACACACACACACACACACACACACACATGCGCACACACACACACACACATGCGCACACATGCGCACACACACACACACACACACACACACACATGCGCACACACACACACACACACGCGCACACATGCGCACACACACACACACACACACACACACACACATGCGCACACACACACACACACATGCACTCACACATGCACACACACACACACACACACACACACACACATGCGCACACATGCGCACACACACACACACACACACATACATGCACTCACACACTCGCACACACTCGCACACACGCACGCACGCACGCACACATACATACATGCACTCACACATGCGCACACACACACACACACACACACACACACACACACACACAACCACGCACGCACACATACATGCACTCACACACACACACTCGCACGCACGCACGCACGCACGCACACTCACCCAGAGGCCAGCAGGTCAGTGACAGGGTTCCAGGCACAGATGAAGACCTCAGACTCGTGTCCCCGCAGTACGGTGGCCTGGCTGGCCGGTATCTCCACATCACCCTCCATCTCCATGTCCTCCACGTGATTATCTGAAAACACACCCCCCGACACGTCTCACTCTCCTTTCTCACACTCGGCCCTTTCCACAGCTGCTTTCCCTCTATATCAAAGAATCTGGGGATCGGATCAAAGTATCTCACTCTGAAAATGACACTGTTCTTCCTGTGAATCCTGGCACCGAAAAAATATGATTTTATTTCCTTCGTTTATTTCTGTTTTTTTATGAGCTCACATTTATGTAGGTAAATTTATGTTTCCTGGGCAATCTGACAAAAGCTTGAGCAGCCTCCCAAAACGCTCACCACATCAGCAACCGTGTAGAGGGAACAGTAGTGGAGGGTAATTTTCTGTTTGTTGATTAGAAAACAAGGTCCCTGACTGCATCACGCCTGAGGGCTGTACAAGCACGCAACGGGCCGGGTTCAGGAGCGACACAGCGGTACCGCATCACGCCTGAGGGCTGTAAACAAGCACGCAACGGGCCGGGTTCAGGAGTGACACAGCGGTACCGCATCACGCCTGAGGGCTGTACAAGCACGCAACGGGCCGGGTTCAGGAGTGACACAGCGGTACCGCATCACGCCTGAGGGCTGTACAAGCACGCAACGGGCCGGGTTCAGGAGTGACACAGCGGTACCGCATCACGCCTGAGGGCTGTACAAGCACGCAACGGGCCGGGTTCAGGAGCGACACCGCTCTACTTTTAAAGTGGAGTTTTGCCCCGCTCCCTTACTGATGATGTAGGCGCCGTTCTCCTCGCCGTTGACGGATGCCTCCCTGTTCTTCGGCACATTCTGCAGGGCAGGGACCGAGGTGGTTGCCATGGCGCCCGAGGCCTGTTGCTGGGCTAGCTTCTCGCGGAGAGCCTGCTGCCGGCTCTGCACCGCGTCCGGCATCACGGCGTCGATCAGCGACAGGGACTCGATTGGTCGGCCGTCGAAGACGGTGCCATCCTATCGGGGGACGCACCACACCGCTCTCATTTAGCACATGCACTGCACACTAAAGGTCAATAAGGGTCCAACTGGATGAATACTAGATTATACGTGATATAAATATATCATACACATATTACACTCATACAGTTTACTGTATGCGACAGGTCTACTTTAGTTAAACTGGCTTTACATTAAACATTTGGTTATATATTACATACATACTTTCTATGCAGTGTAAAACTCTAGTAAGGTCAAATTAGGTCAACAGAAAACACTGTCAGTAGGGCTGTTTTGTCTCAATAGTTTTCAATCGTTAATATTCATTAGCAGGCATCCCGTCTTTAACAAATCTTTTAGCTTCTGGATGAATCTGATTTGATGATATAACATTACTTAAACATTCATTCATAATATAGAAGGTGTATTGGAAATAAATATTAGAACATATGAAGCTACGGTACAAAAAGCATACCATTTACAGCCAAATTGAGGCACCTTCCTCAAGGTTACTACAACAGTGCACACCTTTGCATGCACACACACTCACAAACGCACGCGCGCACGCACACACACACGCCAAGCGGGTCTTACCTCATTGATGCTGACCTCAGCCTCCACATACTGCAGGCCCTTCTGTAGTATAGAGATGAGGGCAGCAGGGGGCACTAGTGTTCCATTGATGTTGGATTGGCTGATGTGGCTCTCCATGCCAAAGGTGAAGGCGGAGTGTGAGAAACCTGGAGGGACAGGGAGGCGACAGGATTGAAAATACAGGCCTCAAACACACACACACACACACACACACACACACACACTTACACACATGTAGATACACACACACATACACAAACATGTATGCACATGAACACACACATTAATGAGGTAGACATAACAGGCTAACGCAGACGGGCTGGAACAACAATCTGAACATTTAATTCAGGTTGACACGATAGATCTAACAACACAAACCACATAAAACACAAAGGAATCATAACCATAAAAGGTCATATCATACACCATCTCAAGCACAGACATGTTTCACAGTAACACCCCTACAAAGGTTTACAAACAACTCTTATGTTTCTCATTGTTTTTAAGGACTTGGCAAAACCTTCTATAAACCTTTGATAAGGCAGGGAGGGGTGACTGGCCCTGATAGACATAACACAGCACTACACATAAGCACAATCTACTCTACAACAGTCTGTACCTCCTCTGCTCTGTCACCCTCAAAGTATACAGTGCTGTGTGTGCACCAGTCTGAATGCAGCTGTTCTGACCAGACTGCAGTGCTTTTCCTACACTTTTTTTCACATTCATTTTCTTGGCCCAGACTGGTTTGGCCCGGTCTCTCCCGGGGACAACTGGCTTAGGCTGGTCTGGCTTGGACTAGACTGGACTGGCTCAGACTAGACTAGACTGGACTGGCTCAGACTAGACTGGACTGGCTCATCTCACTTTCAGAAGGAATAGGTGTGGCCACGAGCATGGCGAGTGGAGGAAGGGGTGTTTATTGTGCCGCTGTGGGCAGGGAAATCCATAGGCCTTTGTCTCTTGTGAATAAGTATACAATGGCATGCGTCTGTACAAAACGCCATTACTGCCAGAGACATTACATTAGTAATACAATATTTTCTTTGTCCTCATTTCCACATAGCAATGAATAATGCTTAAGAATGCACACAGAAAGCGGCGATATTTTCAAGGACTCGGATAGAGTAGCTACACAATTCACAAAGTAAAGGTTGGATAACAAATGCACACAAAACCCGTACTGCCGATTAGATAACACGTTTTTTTTTTGAGGCTGCGCTGGTATTTCATTAAAATAGGCTGTGAATTAGACTTTCCTGCAGGGCATATTATAGGAATCGGACACATCCAGTCTTACACAAAATGGGTTTGCACCCCTACAAACTATTCCAGTATATGCTCTAAGATAACGTCAAAGAACACGATACTAACGGGTACAGCTAGAATTAGTCGTTAGTTGTTAAAGGGATAGTTTGGAATTTTGGACATAATGTCTCAATTACGACTTACCCATGATGTAGTTGATTGATGGAAACCATTTTCAGATAATTCCATGCTGTCCCTTCTTTTGGACATACACACGTTGCTAATGCTAGCGCAACTCTATGGTAACTGGTAGCATCCACTACCAAACGCACTTGAACACTCCACAGTGCACCCAAAGCAAATGAAATACGACGACAGTCTATCGGGGTTATTTTGAGTGTTTATACCATCATTTTTGAAGTCAAACACACCTATATTCTCTGTGGAAGTATGGCGGCGGAGCGATACTTTACGTTACCTACGAATGTAGTGCCGGCACTGGTCGACTACAACAACAAAGAAGAGCAACAAGTTGCAATGGCCACGTTCGCTCCGCCGCCGTACTTCCACAGAGAATATAGGTCAGCACAAAGTAAAGGATTCAACGATAGTTTGAACTTAAAAAATGATGGTATAAACACTCAAAATAACCCCCATAGACTGTCGTCGTATTTCATTTGCTTTGGGTGCACTGTGGAGTGTTTAAGTGCATTTGGTAGTGGATGCTACCAGTTACCTTAGAGTTGCGCTAGCATTAGCAATGTGTGTATCTCCAAAAGAAGGGACAGCATGGAATTAGCTGAAAATGGTTTCCATCAATCAACTACATCATGGGTAAGTCGTAATTCAGACATTATGTCCAAAATTCCAAACTATCCCTTTAAGCGTCACACGCTTTATGATATTATAGGCTACATGATCTCACATTATTTTGTTGCTTGCACGTACAATTCTCACATTAATCAGTGTTCGCACCATATTCGCCCGATCGTAAATTCATACTGCGGTACGCAGCCATTTCATGCTAAACAGAGCAGTAAAGCTGAATACAGCAGCACACTGCTCCCCAGTGCCAGAGGCTAGCTGGCTGCATCTATGATAAGGTCTGTGTAAGGGCAGAGAACACACAAATATGACCTGTGTAAAAATCAACTGTCATAGAGTACATTTCACTCAGATAGAGTACATTGTATACTTTTTTTATACTCAATTAAGCTCAATTAGAGCTGAATTACCGCTGGATGTTTTAGTGTGCAAGCTGAATAACAGATTGGCTCTAATTAAAGGTTAATACTTCTGCTTGTTCTCCCGCACAGCAGTAGATGATGTTAACTTACTTATTAGATCGATGATATAATTAGATTCTGGGTTTACGCAGTACGTCACATCAGATGGTAAACAAAGATGACAAGCCGTCACAGCATACTACGATTGCAATGTTTTTCAATTCATGGCAGGAAAAAAAATTGTTTACTGCAAAACTATGCCACCCAAGGATTTCAAATATTGAAAAAAAAATTATTTACTCAAAGACTAAAAGTGGTGAAATCAGTAAACAGTGTGCGAGTTATCATAAGCTTATTATCAGTTATGATCGGCAGGTCAGACAGCACACTGTTTGTATGATCACTCAGAGAGCTTTATCGACACTCAAAAACTACAAGGCAATCAATCGACCAATCAATCAACCGCTGTTTCACGGTGCTCCTTCTGACCACTAAATATAAGCAGAACATTTTCCACTGCAGTTGGAGAGATAAGTCTTACCTGATTCTTGGAGGTATCTGTAAACCAGAAAGTTCACTTCATCACTGGTTATGCTCATCTTATCCCACCTCAGTGACTGAGGTCTATGAAGGGGTGGGCCCACTCTGTGGAGAGAAAACACACTTATGTTCACATGATGCGGACCTCACAATGTGACAAAAACAGGAAGCAGAATTAAATTTTTCTGATTCGTGCCTCCTCTAAAAACGTCAGTTATGAAAAGCAAGAAAAAATATATAACATCTTCACAGGTGTCCACAAAACACGGAAGAACCACAAAGACAGTTTGGTCTGTAAATAAAGGGAGGATAGTATGTTAGACTTTCTGTGAGTGTTCTGCTTTAAACACCAATAAATATCACTGTGTAAAAAAACCAGTCATTACAGCCTTGCTATGATTAAAAAATGAGAAGGGGCAGCAGGTAGGCCTTCAAAGATATCTCGCTCTCATTCTCACACAAACCCATCAGGTGAAATTTTTCTCTCTGCCATCCAGAGAAATAGACTGCACTAAACTCAGGCTCTCCTAAGGGCAGTGCACTAAACCCAGGCTCTCCTAAGGGCAGTGCACTAAACCCAGGCTTTCCTAAGGGCAGTGCACTAAACCCAGGCTCTCCTAAGGGCAGTGCACTAAACCCAGGCTTTCCTAAGGGCAGTGCACTAAACTCAGGCTCTCCTAAGGGCAGTGCACTAAACCCAGGCTCTCCTAAGGGCAGAGCACTAAACCCTGCCCATACCCCGTAAATATCAAACCCTAACATTCTCATTACTGATCCCTACTCAGCTCCTTCTCTAAACATGTCAGTTCTGCATCAAACCACCACCGATTTTTTTTTTCTTCCATCATCCCACTCTGACCTGACCACTACTTTTGTCTGCTCTCATGGATAAGCACTCTAATGCTTCCCATTAGCAGCGTAGCCAGGGGGGACTAAGGGGCTGTCGGAGCTATGGAGGCTATGCTATTCCTGACACTGGCCTCAACATCCTGCTCAGAGCACACACCACTTACTGGAAACCAACAGTGCAGTCGCCTAGCATCTCAACATGGGGAAACACAGCTGCACGAGACAGACAGCAGCCGACAATCAATGAACATTTTAAACATAAAATGTACAAGGCACCTCCCTCCAATCAAAGTACCTCTCTATTTAATATAATACATGTATGTATGTATGTACTACTGACACCATCTTTTTAAATGGAATCATTGAGCACTGTCGCAATATATAATCCTTCACACAATATATCTGCAATGTATTTGAGGATATGGAGCGAGGGTTACGTGGTTACACTGCTGTTCTTTTGTAGAGGTTGTGTAGCTGTTCCATGGTCTGTTCACAGTTACCGCAGCTGAGGGACAGCTTATAACCATCTCCAAAAGTCATAAAAAAACAACAATCATGACTAAAGCTGTCCTGCTAACATCCCTTCCACAAAGCTCTCCACATAATATTTCACATGCAGTGCCATTAGGGGAAGCCATTTTTGAAATTGCCTTTCCCTCCTGTGGACCTCCTTTCAAAAAAATGCACTTTGTCCAGTAATGGGGGACAATATAACTGTCCCAGTCAGTTATGTGATTTCTTCTTAAGATTTCCTGCCTCTTAAAAATATGACAGAAATGGAGGCAGGAGCATTTTTAGTCCGCAGGGCGTTTTATTTTTCTTCCCTACCCCCTTCCCGTTTGACCTACATTTTCAAAAGCTCTGGGTTGGGCACACAATTCCCACACATTTCAGAGCCGCGCGACTGATAAATGTTTTATTTTCAAGGAAGACCTGCTTTTAGCTTGCGGCATTCACGTCTGCCGTTAGGATTGGGTAAAGCCCCTTTGAGAAGCCCTTTACTCCAAATATTTGTCTTGCTTTAACAGATGTGCAATCTGCCATTTGAGTGGAAAATGGTTTGAAATCACTTGTGCTCTAAAATTACACCATGCCGTTGCCGCAGAATTATATGATGCAGCCGAGAGACAGATGCAGACATCTGTGCACGTTTTGAGTCCACAGCCCCTTGTGTACATGGCCTTGCTTGTGTACATGGCCTTGCTGGAGCCATATTCCTTGATTAGTGTTTCTTTTGAATTATCATTTTGAAGGTTTTAGAATTATCATCACAAAATCCTACCACTCTGTCCCTAGGCATCAATAAAAATCCAAATGATCAATCCTAAATTCAAACGTCAGAAAACAGGGATGGAAACGCTTGTAAACTGCATTAATGTCAATACCCTGACCTCTTCCTCAGCTAAATTCAGCTAAGAGAAAATTTAATTACATCAGAATATTTCACAAAGGAAAGATTCACTAAATGTCTCCTATTGTTCAACAATGTCAGATATTTGAATCATTTAAAGCTTAAAAGAATATTTGAGATGCCTTAGTACCAAGGTTTATAATTCAAGCAAGTAAGCACATTTTTTCTTCAAAAAACAAACAAAAAAAACAAGACAATAGCTGTGTTTACATGGAGCCTCCTATTCCATGAGTTATCGGATTAACAACCCAGTCAGAATAAAAATGCCACCTCAATTGGAACAGACTATCCCGTTCCGATTGAAATTTCATTTGGTTTGAAAGGGGTGATGTTACATCTCGTTACAGGAGGGTTGTCTACCTCTGCAAAATAAGCTGGGAGATGATTGGCAGGCAACGGCCCTCCAACGACCATGTTCTGTTTCTCACCGTAATGTTACCGTATAAATACGGTTTTCCTTATTTTTTTTTACAAATGTACATACAAATGCTTGTGTTCCCGATTGCATTTTATTTTTACATTTGTAAATTCTTACTGTCCTTCTTCATCAAAAGTAAAACTACTGTGTTAACGTTCATGTGCAGAAAAGATTTACATAAAACAGACAAAAAGAACTACAGAAAGCCAGAAGAATGTTATGGAAAAGTCTATAAAGTTCCCTTTTTTTCCAGAATTGCAAGAAAGTGGGAACTGTGGGAAAATATTTTGTCGGCCCAAAAATTAATTGCTCACCCCGTTTTTCCACAAACACAAACAAATTTCCTAAAGGTTTTCACTATTTGTCTGCTTTGGGAAAAAATATTTCTGGAGGTTTTTCTAGTCAAAACAGTGAGAGAGGAAGACTATAAGAGAGAGGAAGACTATAAAACGGTGCTTTTATTCCCTGCCGTGTAAACTGTGATGTCCTGCTTAGGGGGAAAGCTGTGCTGCGACGAACATGTTTTCCAACACATAAAACGTTCCATCAAAGGAAACCGTGCAGAACGATTCTCCTCATCAGCCAGTGAGTCACGCCGTTTTTAAATGCTTCTAACTGGTTAATAGCGCCACAGGAACGGAGAGCTCTTCCTTCAGAAGCACTTATACGCGCAATAACTCTTATAACATTTCCACAGATCTACTTAGCACAAGCTGCATAAAAGACCCTTTTTCAGGGGAAGTTATCCTTGGGAGGCCTTGGTTAAAAACACATCTGTGCATTACCGTAATAGATAAACGAGGCATCAACCCAAATACATTTTTAAACACGTCTGTAACCAAATTTTGACCCAATCTCCTTTTTTTTCTTCTATGTTGCATCAGTTCAAGAGGTAGAGCAGGGTCAGTAGTGTGATCTATGCAACAGAACGTGTGCAGTCAGCCACAGCTACTTCTCACTTTGCAGTCCAGTCTGCCCAGAGCAGTCATTATATCAAAGGAGTATGCCCCATGCACAGCTGGAGCAGGCAGACTGCGGAGGTCCAGCTGAAGGAGGAAGTTACAGGAGGAAGTTGCCGTGAGACATGGTTGGAAACCTTCCCCCTTGGAAATACCATCTTAAAGCGAACGTGAATGTGTGATTCCTTGTACATCAACTATTAACCCACACACTCTGTGATGAACTGAACCAATTGAAATGACTACACTAGTGAGACAGACAGACACACGGAATTAGTTTAGATTTTCCAAATCATTAAAAAAAAAAAATTATGACCAATCACCAGCCCAATCCATTTGAACCTTTCCTCAGAATCTCCTATTTTTGCACCATTTCATTAACACTTTCACTGACTTAGTGCAGAGTAACAACCAAACTTTCATATGGTAGTTCATCAGAAAATCACTGTACTGAAACAGAATACAAACTAAACTTTACAACCCTGTTAAATATTACGGAAAAAAATCTTTTCAGACTGCAGCCGTGACACTAAATTGCGATGACTTGACAAACTGAACGCCACAGCACAGTAAAATTAAATTATAAGATTGGGTAATGACCCATTCCCCCCTAAATCTTCAGACACTGCTGAAGAGAGTTGATAAATAGCACATTATTTGTGTCAAGAATGAAACAGATGTACAAGGAATTTCCGGAATATTTTTGGAATGATGTCGAATATTTTATGCTAATCTGAAAATCAGCTACTGCGCACATCTATGGAACAACGTTGCTATGAGTGACGGCATTTTCCTGCTGCACTCGGAATTTGAAGGGAAAAAAAAAAGGAAACTCAAGGAAATTGTGGGTTGCTGGGGGGGCGGTCTGGGAAGTCTGGGAAGAGCACTCGGCGCGCATTCATTGGGGGTCTGGCAAGTGACCCCTCCATCCCCTGACCGGAAAGTGAGAGCTATCGACGGTTAAGTAGTAACCGTCACGTCAGGCGCTCGCAACTTTCTGTCAAAACTCGTAGATAAGCCAGTTCATTTCCCGCCCTTTACTTTAACTGCCATTTGCCATTCCGTAATAACGCAGAGAACCGTGCAACTGAAAGGTAAAGTTTACTGGGCAAGATTTAATTAAGGGGGGCTAATGACGAGAGTTTATCCGTTACCGTGCTTTAAATGGAACAATGGTCCAAACATATCCCTTACATAGCCTAGCCTACACACATACAAAGAGCAGGGTTAATCAGGAGCAGTCTGCCAATGGTCCCATTTTCATTCTGGATTCACGGTACAAAACATGGCCTTGTGTGCCTCGTTGTCTTATTATTTGATCTACTTAAGATAATCATTTAACTTAATTTTATTTTCACAGAAGTATTGATACGTCCCAGAGGTTATGGAGTACTGCAGCCAGAGCAGAAGGGAGAAATTAATCCCGTACAAAGATGCAGTGTGTGAGTCTACGGGATACGGTGTGTGAGTTTACGGGATGCAGTGTGTGAGTTTACGGGATGCAGTGTGTGAGTCTACGGGATGCAGTGTGTGAGTTTACGGGATGCAGTGTGTGAGTCTACGGGATGCAGTGTGTGAGTTCACAATGCAGTGTGTGAGTCTCAATGCAAGACTGCTGCTGGGTTCGGCTCGTAGAACACCTCACCCTTACGCCGCATTCACACGGTAGCAGTGTGCAGTCGACGCGGCTAACCGGATATTCGATGTTTTTCAACGAGACAGCGACGGAAAGCTCCCGACACCGCCCACGTTGCATGCCGCACACCGCAACCCCAGACGGAAGCTCCAGTCATGAGCTCTCAGCCTCTGCCGTCATTCCTTAGCGGAGGGACAAACCGGGTGTCGTTTTTTTTGGGAGCCACACGCACTTTCGTTTGTCCAATGATTAATGCAATGATTATATTGAATGTCTTTGTTCGTTACGTTTGTGTGTTGTGGGTCTGCCCCACTGTCTATGTCTTTTTTTGTTGTTGCTGAAGTTCCCTAGCGGGAAATAAAAGTTATTCTATTCTATTCTATCCAGCCAAGTCACCATAGCAACACTTACATGACGTTTACCGTCTTGTTCTGTAGCTTACCGCTGCATTCGTCACCAGTTCCGAACTTCCGGATGAACGCACGGTATATAACATTTATTTTTTTACTGTCAAAAATGTGAACGCCGCATAATTAATGAATGAGCCAAGGCCAGTGGTAGAAAGCTTGGCTCTGTGATTTAGGGGCTGCAGAACTGCTCAGCTGTATAGTGATCAGTCAAAATGGCATCGCTGCGAGAGAGGAGGGAAGGGGCAATGGCTAATAGTTGTGTGCATGTACAGTTTTTAACATAGAATAGGTGTAAAAACGTCCAGACGACGGATGCACGTCTTTAGTATGTGATGGAGTGCAGGTATTTTTCAATCAGCGTGTGGATCACATGCACGTGTGCAGTGTCTTTTTTTGATTTTATACAGAAATCACAAGGAGAACGTGTTCTTACTGGCAGTGGGGGAAAAAAAAAAAAGCGGTTTTCATTTCCTTTAACCATGTGAAAAACAGCTTGTGTGAAACACTCGGGATATTTTTCAACATCGCAGAAAAGAAAATGAAGTGGGAGAGACCACGTGTGCCTGAGAAACAACATGCTAATTAATGTAATATTCTTACAGTCAAACAAACACATCCTCCCACGTTTAGCTATTTTGCCCAGGGATATTGGAGGACCGCCTGTCCCACGCGGTTGTGCTCCACGGTCAATTAGCTAAAGCCAAGGCTTGGGAAGACGAGGTAAGGGGAAGTCCCTATCTGCACGCGCGCGCGCTGCCAAACAACTGAAAATAGTCCCCCCTGAAGGTCTGTGTCTCCCGAAGGGCCTTTCATAAACCCGTCAGTTTGTTACATCAGCAAACGGCGGCCTCGTCTACACCTTTCTCCCGGCATTAACGTCTCCCTCGTTAAAAGTCCCGCCCGTTCCAGTTAAATTCTTCCCACAAAGCCTGACTGGGTGAGAGGGTAAATGCCATCCAACCGGCATTGCACTCTCGGGAATTGGACATAAAAAAAATATGAGCGATACGTTTAAATTCATGACCATATTTGGACGTGCCAACAGCTTGCCGGTTGATAAAATATACATGAAAAAAACATGATTATGCAAGCGTGTTGCAAAAAAAAAAAGTCCATTCCCTGTGTCAGTATGTAACCTTCAGCCAAGCTAAATCTGCCTTCTCAACATAACATTACAGTTCAGAATAGTTCTGTGTGTAAAATGAAATTGGCTCGGCAAGTCAACCGCTTCAGAGCCCTGCTGTAGGTTTTTTTTTTTATTACACTGGAGCAAGACTGGCAATAAATTCTACACATTCCTTTCAGGGTGAGTGTGTGCGCGCGCGTGTGTATTCACACGTGCCAACACAAATTGGTCGGGTCAATGGTACGCAAAGCATCTACCAAACTGTGATTTGTTACATCAATGGTATGCAAAACATCGTCCAAATTGTGACCACAGGATGTGTTAAATACACTTTTATAGGCTTTGTATGAAAGGGTTTTTCCTCTCGTTTCCTTGCTGGTAAAGCCAATATAAGCCCTTAGAGACTGAAACTAAACTGGAAGCTACACATCACATGGAGAATCCAGCCTACCAATGGGTAGAACAGGTCCTGTCCAGAACAGAATTATAATAACGACTATCCAAACAGCTTTATGGCACAGTGTTATGGACTATGCTCCAACATTAGATTAGTACCTCCTTGGCCAAAATAAGAGAATAAATACTTAAAACTGACACCCTGTGCGTTCTTCGATTCGCCAGGCGTCAAAAACACCGGCTGTGATTCACGGCTGAATCACAAAGGCTCTCCCGTCATTACGGTTCTCATTACAGTGTTTAACACGGCATGGCTGTGATTGGTTTACGGCCGCGGTCTAAACCACAAACGCAGCGCTGTGTCCGGAGCCAGGAGCGAACGGATCAGCCAGCCGTCACCATCCAACACGAACGATCGCAATAGTCTACGATAAGTCTTTCTCCACTTTGACATGATTAGGGGACAAGAAGTCTCCTATATTGAAACACCAACAAGCAATCTGAAAAGTTCTCACATGAAATAAAAGGCGCCTGTCTCAGTAGCACCGCTCTAACTCATTTCAGTGATATCTCGGTCAGGTTGTACAGGGCGAGTTCTGCCTCTTATTTTATTTTTTATTTTTTTTATTTTTTACTGTGATCTATGTTGTCATATTTTACCCGTCCCACTCTCATATTTTTGTGTGCATTTTAACATTTATAAATGTTGAATGAAATAAATTTCACAAAAAGTCTCGCTCAGTTGACAACCTGCACTAGAGCTGCAGCAAACCTCCCTTACGATTTTACACAAGATAAAGATTATGTGTACTGGCAAATTACTCCCGAGCCACAAATCCCACACAAGCACGCCAACGCAGGCACACACGCAGGCTCACTCGCAGGCACGCACACACACACACACACACACACACACACACACACACACACACACACACACACACACACACACACACACACACACACACACACACACACAGATTAAAAAGTTGCTTTTTTATTTATATACTGCATTGGATAGGAGCCTCAGACTGCACAGATCAGATTGTGAAACTATGCAAAAGAGAGAAAAACTCACGCGCAAGAGCCGATTTTTGCTGGCTAAGCTCCTCTGGAGGGCTATGAATAGCTCTTGATGCTTTGTGCTCAAGGGCTCAAGGACTCTAGTTCTAATGAACAGGAAGGAGAGGCACAATGGAGAGAACTGAGGGTTTAAAGCAAACAAGATTAGCTCTGTTACAGAACTGTACCATAGAGTGCCACCATAAAATCACATTACCATTCCACACGAATACACCATCATGTTACCATACCACGCTACTATACCACATTACTATACCACACTACCATACCACCATGTTACCATACCATACGCTATACTAACTATGCGACATTGCCCTTCAACGTGACTCACTACTACACTACCGTGTTACCATACCACAATAACATACCAGGGTAGATATTTAAAGTGAGGAACAGCAAATTACAGTGTAACATTTGTAATAATTAAATTGTATAATACATGGAACTTCTAAATCAGGGAGGCACAAATAAATAAGTAGGGGCTATTTTCACAGCGATTCAAAAAAAAAAAGAAAAAAAAAAAAGAAGCTAAATGAACACAAATAAAAAAACGGTTAGGAAATACAAGGTAGATTGTGCAATGAGGCTCTAACTCCTATGCAGGGAATTGGGAGTGTAATTCGTGTGGACCAGCAGAACAGCAGGAATCGCTGCGTCCCAAATGGAGGAGGCACACGCGTATTCCTTTTTTGACATGTCAAAGACCCCCATTTTCACCTGGCTGGTCACAGCCTGACAGATGTGTAAACAAGGCCTGGAAACGGCAGCCATTTTCTCCTGAATGGCCCAGCTGAGCAAAACCTGCCTTTTAAGCCCCTTTGGCAGCGGGGGGGGGGGGGGGGAGAGAATGAAGAGAGGAAGAGAGAGAGAGAGAGAGAGAGGAAAAGGGGGGGGGCTCTTGCTCTCCTCTCCTCTTTTCCGTACAAATCCACAACTCGGTTCACAACAACAGATGTAATCTGGGTTGGGGGGGGGGGGGAGCGGGGTGGGGGCTATGGGAGATTCCCGTTTCCATGGGAAATGGTATGCTCTTTGCTGCCGCCGCGTAACAACCAGTTCAGCGTGGTCACATTCAGAGCGGCTATGCGGTATAGCGGTTAAAACACACAGAGTAGGTCCTAATGAGGGCCGGATCTGTAGCGTCACAGACTGAAGAGCAGCCAGGGACTAGCTGCCCAAATGGAGAACGTGTGATACGCGAGTTAGATAAGTGTCCCTGGGAAAGGGCGTCTCCCAAGCGAATAAGCAGTAATGGGAGAGTAGGTACTCCAGCCTGGGTGCATCACGGTTGGGTTAGAAAGGGAAGAAACGGGTGGTGTGGGCTGAATACACGGGGATGGTACCATGGGCCATGTAGTGAGACAGCAGCTCCAGGAATAACTTCGCGGCTGTCCGCCTCGGTTCATTTCACTTTGGCGTGTCGTTTACAGTCCCGTGTCATTTCGGCGACGTGCTCATGGGGGTCCTAAGATGGGCACACCTTCATCATGGACACAGATCCGTCTCATACCTTGTCTTAAGATAAAAATCGGTGTGCATTTCTCTCATTCTCAAACCAATGAGAATGACGGTAGCACGAAACGTTTTTTTTAATTTTTATTTAAAAGTGGATGGAAGTCCCACAGAGCGAGCAATACCATTAAGGAGCCCGCTATGACAGTAAATAAAAGTCTAATTCAATCGCACATTCTGTGACGAATCCATTTACGAAAGTCATAACTCTCCCAAACTATCAAGCTTTCACATTTAATCCCAGTTCTTGTTATAAATATGATGCAGTGAAGAATTGTAGTTTCAAACATTACCAGCGTTTCCGCTACCATATATTAGGTGGGGCGGCCCGCCACGCCCACGGATCTTGCCACCCTGCCTGAAAATATAAAATGCCGATAATTAGTGTTTTGATTCGCGTTAATCTCACTACGATTGGCTGCTTGGCCAGAATAAAATAGTTTAGGTTACGTTAACGTTAACTAACCCCGCCCACCCCCCGTCAATGATCACGGCTGTCTGTCAACGGTCGCGGCTCCACCCCCCCTGGACATGTCATCTCACCACCCCGCCTACAAAGACAACCTGGGGGAAACACTGATTACCATAGGAAAAAAATTTAAAATCGGAATCAATAGAATGGTTTAAGCATTGTAACGCTTAATAGAATGGTCAGTGTACTGTACAATGATTCGTCCTTGATTTCTCAGGGTTCTAAATCATCAGCCGATCCACAAAATGCAGCCAAGCTCGGCTTGTGGTGGGTACATGCATTTATCAATCTTATTAGACATATTGGTGGATGTCACCTTTAGTATTCAACTCAAGGGCTCCACACAGAGCATAACAGGGTTTATGTGAGGCACTCTGTCAGGAAATGCACTGTCAGGCTTGCCGTTTCTAAAATTGCACACACACGTATTGCCAAACTCAATGTCTTCGCAGCAGCGCAGCAACTGCCTATAATATTACTCAGGGATGAGGACATTTCTGTCAGTTCGGTTTCTCTGTAGACATGTACCCCCAAAAGTGTCAAAATATGCCTGAGTCTTGCCTTTCCTCATATTCCTTCACCAACTTCTAGAATGCTACTTAAAAACAAACTCAAAACCTCGGTACTAGCCCGCCAAAGCACAACGACAACAGTGTGAAGAACATATTTCATTACACCTGGAAAAAAACTTAATGGGACACCACAAACGACATTTGTTACAACAGCAATCAAGCCTACGGCTATGTCATTCTAAAAGTCTGTTTGCACTCATGTAAATGAGCATAGTTTTGTACCCAACTCGGTCTTTTACACAGAACTCAACACTAATTATATGCAATTAAAATACATTTTTGAAGAAACTTCCTCGGGGAGGAAAAGGGCTAGCATTTGCAACGTTTTCTTTCATGCGTTTGTTTGATTGCATCCCGCCCCGTTGACTACATCCCGGCCCGTTGATCACCTTAAGCTCGGCGCCTGTTCTCTCAGGCTTGTTAGCCTCCCACAGCATCATATAATGCAAAATTATGCAAATCCTTTAATTACTGTGCTGCACACAAAGACAGCGATGCTTCATGATGCCAACTCTCGCACGATGCGAGCATGTCACCGGTGAAACTATTTCTGTCCTTCCCATAGCTTTGCCTTCCTCAGCTTCCATAAATCAGACATCATGTGTTGCTATGAAATATGTCTCCTCTGTGTGCACTACAAGTTCTCACTGCGCTACTGAATATTTCAATTTACTAGCAAAAGTACCCCAAAACTTAGCATACCACCCTGCCATGCAAGAAAACCTGCACACAGCACTGCAAGTGCGTTTTCTTTTTCCTACGGCGAGAGGTAATTGGGTGCCCAAGGGAAAATTTATGCATTAAAGGAAAAATTCACCCAAAAATGATTGCCACTTCCATCATCTGTAGATAATACAGACAACCCATAGCAAAATACATACACTGCCCTGCTTTAGAAGATCTTATCTTATAGACAAATTACTCCCGGCGATACGATTGAGAAGAACTCCGCTCCAGTTTAATATGAAGCGTATGTACATCAGAATCCATGCTTTCAGCGATTTGTCATCTCTGAAATTTAAAAATCAATGATATATAAATCTGTGGGTCCACATCAATATAGCAAGTTGGGGTGTCAATATGACACTCCCGTGTTAACTGTATCTTTAAAAATCAGTGTACCCAGACATTTATGAGCACCCATAGTTCCCATAGTTCATTGCAACGTCTTTGTCTATGACGTCTGAGATGTTCTTGAACTTCTTGATGGGAACTGTATTAAAATCCCAAATCAGAAGACCGGTTTTGCTAAGCGTGCCTTGTAAAAACTAACTGCACAAAAGCAAGAATTGTACAACCGTTTGATTTAAACCTTATGAAAACAAATCGAGCAATATTTGATAGCTATTACTTCCACCACAAACAAAAGTAACAACCTATGCATTAAAAAGAATGAGGTGAATTTTTCCTTTAAACATTAATATTGAATTATATTAATGAATACCATGGGCTTTCTCAGCAAACTGAAAGTGGCAGCAGCAGCCATGCCACTCTATACCCGTATAAAACTGCTGACGAAAAGCAGGTATAGGCAGGGTAGGCACTTTGAGGGGAGCCTTCCTGGGGAAGCTAAATTACTGCTGTAAGAGGTGTCAGTGGGCCAGTATTTACCAAATAGGAATCCAATTCCCCCAGCACAGTTATGGGGCACTATGCTGAAGAAGGTGTCATCCTTTTCGGACGAGACGTTAAACCGAGGTCCTGACCAACTGTGGTCATTAAAGATCCCATGGCACTTTCCAAAAGAGTAAGGACATTATCCCCTGTGTCCTGTTCAAATTTTTAAAAAAAGTCTCTACATCCGATTGGCTACACAATCCCTTTTATTCCATATCCACTTTGTTCCTCCAGGGCACTGAGAAAATAACAATAGTTCTCCATTTTACCTGATTAAATAAAAGGTAAAATCAATTTTACAACTAAAAGCTATATGTAAAATAACAGAAAATGCACATTCAAGTTCACTTTGAGATCTTAAAACCGTACGGGCGCCTCATCATGCAGATTCATCCGGAACAATAATGCGATTCAAACATCTTATTCGGTCTACAATTCTACCTCAACAATAAATGGCTGCTTTACAAACTTTACAAAAATTATGAGCTTTAAAATGTATTTCTTGTGGGAAATGGGAACATTTTTATATTCCATTAAACAATAAAAAGCTGAATTTAACTGGGGGTATTATATTTGTATCCGAGCATATAGATTTTATGTGACAAGGACAGCACACACAAAAAACACAAAAAGCCTCGACTAGCAGCTACCTGCATAACTTCACTCCCATTGGAATTGAAGGGGATGAGAACGGAGCCATTCCCAAGCGTCAATGAAAATATCCAGACCAATTAGTACCTGCAGAACAGACCTTGTGACTTTAATCCATCATGTTCCATTTGGGCTGTGCGTAAATTAATCCTGTTTGCCCCCCCGAGGGGGAGCAATGCGCCTGAAAGACTTCTCGCTCTGCGCATTTCTCACCTTGCATCATAATTGCTTATTTGGACACGTTAATCATGGATCTCGTCCTTACTGCTGTCCCAACAGGAAAATAATCCTCGAGTTAAGAGTCTCACTTACTCCGTTTCAGTTAACGGTGCACTGGCCAACATGGAAAAAACTGATTGTATACTATGTATAAAATATAAAGTATGTACAGGGTAATGCGAGTTTATGTACACTACAGTCTTATTTCGGAATACACTAGAGCAGCCCAAAAGACCTAATTTATCCATGATGTGTGCAAACATTCCTTCACTTTATAATTGATTCCTAAAATGCCCCCTCCCCTATACAATACATTGCAAAATCCAATATGGCCACCAAACCATGTGACCTGTGTATCCTTGATAGCACAACCTCACCCTGAGTAAAGGCATTACTAATATGGCCGGCCATCCCATTACAAATCGCCATGAACTACAGTACTAGGACCATAGATATAGAACCATAAATGTGACAAATGTCATAGTTAGTGGCACAATTTTTGAGACCATACCCAGATAAGATGGTGGCCAGGAACCATGGTTTTATATCTATGAGCCAATCATCAGCTATCTGGCTTCTGAGACCCGATTATGACATCACGGTGGGTTATAATAGGATACCATGACACTTTGCCATAGGTTCTTATTATAGCTGTACCCAGGTAAGATGGCTGCCAAATTGTTCCATTTCAGAATTCCAAATTACTATTACATTACATGATACGTCATATCTATGGTTCTATATCTATGATTAGGACTGCGTGTTTCTAGACATCCGCTCTCACCCTCATCCGCTTCGGTCTATTCACCTGCTTACCTGGACCATAAGCCAGAAAATAATGCATGTGAAACTGCATGATAATAAACATAACGTTGCCCCTTCCTATACAGAAACTTACACTTCCTGCAGATTCATGTTTTTAAAAATATATTTCTTTAGGGCTTTTTCTGCTTTATGGGACAGCACAGGTGTAGAGAGGCCGGGAGAATGGGGAGCGAGAGAGAGGGAGAGAGACATGCGATTCCGACCGCCGACGTTGTGGCTCGAAACGAGCGTGAGGACAGTGTTCTGAAGGCTACGCCGCCGAGACACCCCGGCAGATACACGTTCCGCAGATATTCTGTCAATCGGGAGATGCAGGCGGTGATAAATGACTGATTTAGGACCCGCTTGTATAGCAACGTGTCAGGAAGCACCCGTGTAAAAACGAACAGGTATCCGGAACCCCAGTTTCTAAAGGTTAATTGGACGATACCTGTGATTGAGGAAGAAAGGTGTTCAGTTTCAGTGTGCACGAATGCAAAAGTTTCACCATGTTTCATCACTTATAACCCGGGATAATAAAATAGGGATAAGACGGTTGTGATGCCACATTACTCTGAGAAAACAGAGAGTATCTCTATGAGTCATGACCGGTGGATGATTTCTGCCTACGCTTCCAGGATCCCTCTGGGAAATAACCAGAAACAATCCACAAATAACCACTGGAGTTGGTCTATTGGTAAGAACATACTGCATGATCGGTGACACTCCACCCTGTTTTTCTACTATCGAGGTGACATCACGACGGCTTATCCTTACTTTATTAGCCCTGTATATAACTAGGAAGGAGGACTACAGTTTGATAAACAGCTTTAAAAAAAAAAAAGAACATTTGGGGGCTGTTAGGTGGCATGTCCTTAAGGCACTGTTCTAGAGAGCATCGATGGGACCCACTTTGGAGAAGAGAACACGCTTGCCTGTGAATGGATAGACAAAGTTGCGGCAACAAATGCGGATTAAAAAATATGGCTAAAAGCATTTACATGTAGGAGTGACTATAAATCAAAGCAACTGGGTAACAGTTTGAGCCAACTGACATACATGACATATGTCCTGACAGCCTATGCTCACACACAAGAAGAATTCAATCAAGACCTCTTTTTTACCCCTTTTTTTGATAGAATGCAACAGTAGTACCATCACACTTTTGTTTAGTCATTGAGGTGATAGGTGTAAAGATATCCAGGTAATGACAAACAGACAGACAGATTCAAAACCCCAGAAACTTCAATGTCTGTCTGCAGCAATACGGTTACCACCTCGCTCACAAACGACAGTTCAAGCCAACATTTCAATGAAAAAACCCTTTACGTAACATCCTGACGAATGCTCTGAATTCAATACCCAGCCACCCACAGACAATCCAATCAACAGCACTACTGGGGACTAATCTGTGGCTGAGGAAATTGAAGCCGGTGGAGAAAGTGTGGCTTCGCTGCACACCCAGAGAACACAGAACACAGAAAAGGCTTGCCTGATCAAATCAAACGAGGGATACCTCAACCCTCAATAATGCCGTCTTTTTGTCTGAAATTCATATTTATCGAAATGGAAGCACAATAAAATGATCCGTCTTAAGGAGAAACATACCTGCCCTGCTCACAATCCTAAGGATTTTACTGGAAATTTGCCCTACTGAAAAGGCAAAGCAAATTTAACTATAGCCTACACCCACTCATATGGTGGTGCACACTGAATCCATTGTTTCAGTATTTCTCCATATTAGGCATTATACCCAACAATCAAATACTAATACATGATTAGTTTAATAAATAATAAGGCTAGCTCCCCTCATAATACGCTGCAACTTAATTTTTTGCCCTAAAATATTTGTATCAATGTCGCAAAATTAGATATCCTGAAGCTTATCCGTTTTAAAAAAGAAAACATTAAACACCACATCCCCACTCTACACATAATATGCAAGGGAATGCCATAATCTTGAAAATTTAAAAATAACATTCATAGCATTCCTGGCATTCTAAAAGATTTCAGATGAAGTGAGGAAAAACGGGCACACACACTGCACCCCTCCCCCGCCCCCAGTTTTCCAGACCTAGTCCTCACAAATCACAGTTTAATTCAAAGCGAGGAAATAGCTTAACTGATCCAGAGAAGGGATGGTTTCCTTAACGATCCACAGAGCTCATTTCTCATGGCCTTGGCCAGTCGCTTTCAAGCCGTTTCTCGGCATATGGCCCGGAGGCAACGACAAGGTCAAGGCACAGCCAGAAACAACGTGGACCGGAATCGCACCAGCTCACAAATATTTTTTTTATTAACCTTTATTTTACCAGGAATATTTCCTATTAAGATTCAAATCTCATTTAGAAGGGAGCCCTGGCCAGGACAGCAGCACAAAAAAGACACAACAGACAGCAAAATACATCAATGATTCTACTCAGCAAGAGTAGACTGTGCATTCAGTCACCAAGTAGGCCTTAATCCTCTTTTTGTAATCTTCTATACTAATAAAATAATCAATTTTAAGATGATATTGCAACTCACACCAGTATGAGGGTGTAAATACTTTAAAAACATTTTCACCAAAAAAGTGTGGGTTCAAGGAATGACATACTTTATTTGTCCCTGTGACCAAAGATTGTAGCTACTGATAGTTTTGGGGTCAGTGGGGAGCATAAATACAGGGGAAGTTCTTGCACGATCGCATCATAAAGAAAAATGTAATGCATGAAAACTTCCAGGTCACAGATAAATCGTAAGGCTTCAGGGTACACTGATTCTAACATCTTCACAGAGTATTGCATGCATATATAAAATATCACCATAACCAATCACAGACTACAATGTCACTTGATTTAATTGTTTCCTTGCACCAAAAAACAAGATTTGTTTTTATAATAAAAAAAATAAACTCAGGGTGATGTTGGGTTTCTAAGCCCTCGATGTGATGTGTTTAATACAAATTTTTGTCCATTGCAGTCTAAATTCCAAAATCACTAACCTTAAGCAAACAGGCACTGAAATGGCATGTTATTTCAAAATATACCTGCTGACTGACAATTGGCCAGTGGCCCATGTGAAGTCGCATGTTTGGGACAAATATAAGTCACGCTGTACGGCCACTTGTGCCCCTCGTGTTATATATAGAATAAAGTAATCATTTTTAATATTTGGTCGCATATCCTTTGCATACCATGACTTCCTGATGGAAAGCGATACTATAACCTCTCTGCATTTGAATGGATCTCTATGGGAATTGGGGGGGTGGGACTAGATTTAGCCGTAAATTACACTGGAAAAGTATGGAACACATGGTTGGCTAAATCAAGGGTCATCAAGGGTCTGACGTATCAAACAAGCCTTAAACCATCACTCCGCTGCCAGAAATACAGTAGATATGGACGGATAACTTTAAGGTTTTCTTCTCCTGACTTATTTTTCCATAGAGTTCCATAGGAAAATTGGTCAGGAGAAACAACCCTTAAAGTCATCCATTCAAATGCAAAGACATTATAGTATCGCTTGTAAGAGTACCAGAAAATAAGATAGAGTTTGATGTTGTTGGGTCAAAGACATCAGGAAGTCATGGCATGCAAAGGATATGCGACCAAATATTAAAAATGATTATTCTATATATAAATGCAGGGGTGCCAATAATTGTGGCACATGTGGTTCTGTTAAAAATAATTATTTCTTGATGAGGGATTTTTTTTCCTCATAATAAATTTTACTTCAATTAAAGGTTGGATTTTTCTAATTTTTTCAGTGGGACATTACGCTAATTCACCAAACGGTGAATTTTTTATAACCCTTTTTACTCATCTTTACCAGGGGTGCCAATAATAGTGGAGGGCACTGTATATATAAAACCTAATTCCCAGGTTACTGAAGTGTAATCATACATAATGAATATTTCTCTTGTGCCTGTTATAATATAAAAACCACTATTGCATTCTGGGAAAACGAGGCACAGGGAAAGAAAAATAGTGCAATATAATGAAAATAATGATAGGAATTTAACAGCACCATTTTCAAATTTTCTGTTCAAACTGTCTGAAGAGCATGTAGCTTGAAAAGCCATAATTTGTGGTGCTAATAAACACTTCTGAGCAGCATACAATGTGCAAACTCTACTTTATCACTAAAAGAAAATAATGAACCACTCTGAATATCAAAATTTATATCAATGCACCCCCACCCCCCCTTAGAAATGTGTAGAGGCATCACATTTCTATACTGGCCCATAAACGCCTTGTCAAGCAGCAATTTTGAGTTCCCATCGAAGTACTAACTAAGCCCATCCTGGCTTAGCTTCAGACATTTGACATAAGGGTACAGGATGGTATGGACTATGGACATACTTGCTCAACCTGTAACAATACAACATAGCCTATGCCTTATTTTGCCTCTCGCATTACATTTTCATGAATGAGCACATTTTTTAACTGAAATATGCATCTTTCCTTGGAGGTTTATTTAGTAAACTTTACAATACAAAACATACATTAGCTAAGAACCCAAGGCTGATTATAGTTATATTCAACAAAGACGTTTACAACAACAAACAAACAACAACAAACAAACAACAACAACAAAACAAACAGAATACAGATGTACCACTCTCTGCCTCTTCAACAGGTGATCAATGTACGGGGGTCCTGTTAGCCTTGCCCTTGCATATCAGTCCTCGTGCAGCCTACATCAAAACTATGGCGAACCTCGTGTGGGTGTTCCCATTTAAAACATACTAAGTGACATTCCACAAATGACTAACAATCTTGTTACAACCATTTATTGGGGACTAATCCTAAATATTCGGCAGCTAGCTGGATACAAAGTAGGCTACTGTGCCCAGGCAGTTGAGAAGGCACTGTTTTCTCCCCTCCCCCACCCCAGCCTCTCGGAGCTGCATGGGCAACGTGCTTGCTTTTTTCTACGTTGCAAAATTACAATTATAATCACATGAACCTACTCAGAAAACGTAGTAGTTGATGCACAACAAATATGTTTCTTTTCCGTTTTTTCCCCCCTACACGGTTATTGCTAGATACCGTTTCACACATTTAACTTAGCCAAGAAAACTAGGTTTGGAATTACTCAACGTCTTTATTTAAACAAGTTCTAATTAACGTTCAACATTAGAATCAACAGTAACAACATGATATAGGCTAGCCTGCTCATCCATACATTACCTCAATGTTTCACCAAATGCAGGAATACACACACACACACACACACACACACACACACACACACACACACACACACACACGGAAACTAGTAGGCTAGGCTACTTTAACAATGTCCAAAAGTAGTTTCGGAATGGTAGAGAATTAGTTATGAAATAGAAAAAAAACAGAAACACCATCTAGCCTATAGCCTACTTAGTAGCCCAAATAATCATCAGGAGTTCAACTTACCTTAACTAATCAGATAGTGTGTGTGTGCTGGCACCGCCGCTTCCACCTCCTTGAGGAAAAGAACCTCCAACTTCAGTGAGCCAATGTGGACTTTCCTCCCATAGCTATTATAAATGTTCTTATTCCCGGGTATTGTTGCTGTTGATAGTCCGCAGGGAAATAGGGAAAGAGATGCAAGCATCTATCGTCGATTGCTGGAGCGGTAGAAGTGGAAAGTGGAATGGTGCCTATATATTATTAGCTGAGTTTTGGAGCCTTTCTGTACTGCGCTACAGGAGACAGCGGCAAACACTCGCAATCTTATTAAAGCGAGAGACACACACTTTGAGATAGGAGCACCGTCAGTGACCTACAATGGAAAAATCAGCAACTGACCTTAAACCCGTGTCTCTAAACCCTGAAAAGCACAACCTGAGAAAAGAAACACAAGAACACAAAAGTAAAATGAGATATTATTTAGGGGGGCAATATTTAAATAGATATGCAAGATGCTTCTTTGTCCCTCAATCATATTAGGTGCAATGTAGCCTACGGCTCTGCACATCCCGCTCAAACCTTCCAAGATGATTTCCTCTGTGGACACACTATAGCTTTTATACATTTATGGATATTGTTCATAATTTGGAGAATGTTTGGTTAAGGTTTTATTTCTCTTGAAATCTCTTGACGCATAGAGCTAAATGTCAGGATGTTGGAGTTTAAAATGTACTTGAAGCAGATCTGTTTATAAAGAACTGATCTGAGGTTTAGTGTGATTATTTTTTTAAAAACCTGAAAAATAACATTCAGTGATTTCTTCAGTTATAACTGGCCAATTTGTTTTTAACTGACACTGCTGAAAGTGTTTTCCTGGCTATCATTATATCTTAACCTGAGGGACATATAATGCCAATTACATATAGTGAGTGATCCTTCTCAGTGATTGAAATTGAATCAGCATAACATATCTTATTCCCTGGTTCAGCTTTGTATCATTGGCTACTTTTAAAATAATTAAATTTTTACTCAAAATATGTAATACTACTGCAACTTGCGTCTAGATTCACTGAGCGAAAACTACAGTAACTTAAATCATAAAATGATGCAACATTACCTTGTAGATGTGCAGATTCCCCTCCCCCACACCGTCTGTGCGCGCCCAGCGAGCTTCGTTTTTTTCGCCTGTACGGTCACATTGTGGTTGATTAATTCTCCTTTCGCCTTGCTCAGTCATTCAGATTTGGAAAGTAAATAACAAGTTGACATCATTACAGCTCTGCATTAGTGTGACACATTCCACGGGATACCGTGCGCTTTAGAGTAGCTGCGCAGACACACTGCAATGGGAGACGTGAAAGTAACAGCACACTTTACTCTGTCTTGATCAGTGTGAGTACAACAACATGCTTTAACTAATCTTCAGAATGATATCTGCTAACAAAATTGTTATTTCTTTTATGTTTCTAGCATTAATTTAAACAATTTTGTCTATGATGTTTGTGATATGCCAACACAATTTTCCACACGATAATTTGACACTGATTTAGGCAAGCAAATTCTGAAGCCACTTTCACCGGAAGTGGCATAAAACATGGTTGCTATTTTGCTATTAAAAAGGCATTGAAAATCTGGCTCTTTTTTTCTGACACACCAGAGAATTATCCTCAGTATAGGCCTATTTTTGAAGAGGGACCAGTCACATCCATGAGGAAAATCAGCATTTAACAATTCAGTGCAGGGTGTACACACTTCTGTTTGGATAGTAAAGTCTTATTTTCAAAAACAATTAACACGTTTGGATGTTTATTTTCCATATAATTGTTTTCTTTAGACCTCTGTTACCACGGAATTCATTCTCCTGTCTGATCATTTATTATTATGAGTTCTAACGCGGGCCTTTTCCTAATAAGCCTGTGAAAGGCCACCATAAACAATGAATGTTGGTGCAAAACAAGCCATTAAAATAATATATAACACATGGGGAACATTATGCAACCCAATAAAATACCATTACACTCCCTTTCCAAAAAGTTAGAAAATTATCATTTGTAACTTGTTTTCACTACCAGTGTAAAAACACATAATAGATATTTCACTCTCAAAGAGCTCTCCTGTTAACCAGCCCAATAAAGCAGGTGATTTATCCTTGCCGGTAAACAAAGGCCAGCAGAGCCTATTGGAGGAAACCAGCCCTCAGCGAATGTTATACTAAACTTTGTGTATTAACCTAGCACGTTAGCCGTTTAATTGCAGGCATAGCTAGTGTAATGGGAGTAACACTTTCTCGATGGTGATGTCACTTTGGTCCCTTTCACACTAAATATGGTTTGCTTTTCTGCCCTTCCTGCATTTGGTACAGTTAGGTTTACAAGCAGTATGGTAATAAAATATAGTAAATAAATAAATTGTGATAACCATACTATAGAGTACTAACTGTAGTGAGAGTGATAGCTATAGTATAGCCGAGATAGTAGATATTAAATAAACAATGATAACCATACTATTCCTACCAGAAGCATTTTGTGAAAATCTATATGTATTGAATAGTTGGTTAATAACACCTAGGTAGTCAAGAAAATGCAAGTGTGGCAATATGTAAAATTTCTGAAAAATAATTTTGTATTATGGTGTCACCACTCGACATGATGCTTCAGCATGCATATTTATGAAGTAGCTTTGACATTAGGTTAGGTACTTATCTTGTTGTATTTAATAATGTAATTTGCTTGTTAATGCTGTCGCTTTCCTTAAGTGACCAACAAATAGACTGACTATTAATCTAGTTTTTTTCACTCTTAAGATCATTGCTCATATAAATATTCATGTAAATATTCCTACGTGAAGATATTGTTTTGACTCGATGCATGTAAATATACCCATTTCCTGACAAACTACATCTGAATGCAACTTGTGGACACGATTCCCCATTGACATGCAAATTTCCAGTTCAATTTTACCATTATCCCCCACCACTCTTGATTGAATGGTGAAGCCAGGATGTTGGGCCGAAGCCAGTATCAGTGGAAATGAAAGGGAAATAAGAATGTGAGAATACATAATTATGGGAAAAGGTCATGCAGCCCATCTAGCCTGGTTGTTCACCTAGCCTCAGGTGTGAGCCTTATAACTTTGAGCCTGACTTCCCTCTCTTATGTGAGATATCCCCGCACTAACGTTTTGGGATGTGCTTTGCTATCAAACCATTTTCAAGTTCCATTTCTATTTCACAATCTCTTGTAGGTGCCACATTTCCCTGGTGGTGCTCTGGTAAGTTCTGCACACAACAGCCACACTTTTCAGACTCGTATACAGCTACCATAACAATGCTTCACAGATTATGCTGCTAGGAGTCTGGGGTGGGTGTGAGAAATGCCAATCCATTGTCAGAAATCTGCTGGCACCAATCAGATTGCAGGAAGTCCTGGCCCAAAACAGATAATACATTTTTTCAGATTTTCTACCAGAGGTTGAGTGCCTGGAATTGAGGCTATCGATAATCTAGTGCCTAATGCTATGTCCAGCCTGGACTCAAGGTACACTGCCTCTTTTAAATAACTGTAACCAAATATCCACCATGTTAGTTTAGGTTAAAGAGTCATGCTTCTTGTAGGATATCACCTTACATAAAATTCACATCGTACTCTTGAATTCAGGAGCATTGTCTTGTTCACATTGGTGGCATCTTTGCTCCACTCACAGACACGTGCATGTAGACAGGAATATAATAGTATTGGGTACAGTTTGTTATTATATTTGATGATCTAATAACAACCGTGACTGTGAACGGGCCCCATTTGTAATGGACGATCACGTGCTCACTCAAGTCCGTGAACTGGGTTGTACTAGCACACAGCACATAATGGCTATCTGGTTATCTAGCAAGTAATGTCAAATTTTAATTTGCTTGCTAGACTGAGATTTATTACTCAGCACTCTAATCTGTCAAATCTCTGAAATCTATTAAGGAGGGAACGTACATACAAGATATTCAGCTCATTAGCCTTCTTGTGTGCCTGACATTTGTATGGTGGCGGTATGTACTTAAATGTGAGATGCGTTTTTATTTTGTTTTATGCCTCAATGGCACACAGCAGTGGGAGCTTGTTTAGTTATTTTTCAGGTCACTGGTCAGCCACAATGCAACTATTCCCCAGCCTCAAGGATCACGGCACTTTCACATTCTACATCACATTCGATTCTGTTCTCTCTACTTGGAAACAAGCAGTAATTCCATAAGTAATTTATAAATAATTTAACATTCTATCTAGTTTGTTAGTTTCCTACAAATTTCTCATTCTATTTGCACAAAGACCTGACAAGATGACATCCTTTTGCGCCAACCCTTCTTCCTCTGTGGCAGCCTGTGTACATTTTTATTGGGGCACACGTATTATGGGGTGTACGGTAAGTGATCTTCCTGTGAGGGAGCTGCCTCTGACCTCTTAACAAAGAACAGGTTCAATCTGCTTCCCCTCCCCCACCCCGGGAGACTGATGAGGGTCACATGACCTTTCTAGACAGTACACAGCAGAATGGTAATATGTAGCTGTGGGGGAGGGGGAGCTTTGAGTCACAGGGATCTCCGCAGGCTTGTTGTTAAAAGGCGGGGAGGAGCCTGACAAAGCTGCTCAGCTCGTGGGGATATCCAGCCACATCGCTGTCATGCGTCCATCGACATATTGGCTTTAGCTTTTTGGAGGTGGCTAAAGTTTATTTCTACTGTAAACAGGGTACAGAGACACTGCGAATCTGTCAAGTGGGGGCTGAGACAGAGGGGGGTGTTGGCCGGGCGGGGGGATCTTCCCCTCTAAGAAGATTTTGCGATTGAAACAGACCTTTTGTGCTAAGTGCCACTGTCTGCATCTCCACTGTTCTCCTCCAGTATCTGATACAGCAGCTCGAGATGCATTTACTGATATTTTGAAATCTCATTTGTCATTTGTGGTCGTATTATCAGACTGATACAGGATCAGTTCATTGAATACTACCAAGACCATTGAGGAATCATGATAACGACAGCGGATGTACAAAACAAGAACAAATGATCCGTTAAAAATGATTATAGTTTAGAGAGGAATAAAGAAATGAAGATCTGCTGTATGAATTCATGATGGCTTGATCATCAGCTATGGGTTTAGTATCAGTACCAGTCAGAATCAAATGAAAACAGTAATCTATTCACGTTTTTAAACATCTTGTTCAGTTCAGAAACTGAAGCTGAACAGGGACAGGGAGAACCATGTGTCCTCTGTTAGACGGCTGTTATGGTTACGGCATTAAAGGCGGGAAAATGGACAGATGTCCCAGACTGGAGAGCTGGGGTCAAGGGTCAAGGGTCAATGGCCTGCATATCCTGCGGATTCTCTGCTTTTAATCAGTTCATCCTTTTGAAGTGCTTAATGTATAATCATTTCAGTTGGTTTAAGTATAAATTGGGCACTATACTTGTATTGTTTGCCAAACTCTGCCCACATATCACAATGTACTCTGGTCTTAACAAAATAAAGCAAAGCAAAAACATGTCTTTATTTACCCAACATTACTGTAGGTTATGTTTCACTGTTGACAGGGTAATATCCAAATGCATTCTTATTTACATTCAACCCACACTGCCCAGTGTTTCGAACAAACTGAATGAGTTATCTAGTGAGTGAGTGAGTGAATGAATGAAAATGTTATGTCCTAAGACCCGACAATTAAAATTTTGTCCCGTGTACAAGACATGAGTCTCTGGTCTGATGAGTGAGAGCTCAATTATATATATATATATGGACCTGTTTTTGTAATTAAAATTTTTGGATGTTGGGTAATTCTTTACCGTGGGTAACACTGGGGTACTTCATTTGGTGTGTAGGTAATCCATTGAAAAATGTTTCTGTCTCAGGTCCAGAGTCTTATTCCAGTTGGTGTAGACCCATACCGGCCACAGACCATTGCTATAATTTTCAGAATTACCAAAGTCTCTGGGAAAGTGCTGGACTTACTCTAATTCAATCATTTTGGCAAATACAGTTTGAACTGTAGCTTCCTAACACAAACCACGCTCTTAAACACACAGGACACGTATTTATTCCAGGACATCATGATGAAAAAAAAATAAAAATCTTTGACCAAAAACATTGACAGACACTACTTGAGAAGTTTTCTTTTGAAACTATGCCCAGTACAAATTTCTGAACCATGAAAATGGTTATGTATAGTAGCATTGCCATCTGGTGGTGAAAGCCTGTACTTACACTGTACTCAGGCCATTGCACCCCCTAATTTAGTAGCCATATAATATACCCCGTGTATGTGGGTGTGTATGATCTATTATTTATCATAATATCTATGATAATGTATAATTATAAATTTATCATAAACCTAAGGTTTTATTATGTTTTTTGTTCACCAGCATTAAACTGTTGTCTGTGTACCGTACATATCACCGGGTCAAAAACCTGTGTTTCCACACATTCAGTTAGTCCAGATGCCTTGGCATAACTCACCACCTTAACTAAGTTCATGGATATCTAGGACGCCATCTCATCTATGACACTCCTGGCAAGACTACTAGTAGACCACTAGTAGCCTCCTCCAGTGCTTTTCTTTACCTGGGTTATCGTAACCATAACTTGCCAAAATAACACAGTTTAAGGAGAGCACTACTGTATTTTGCCTGTTACAAGCTCAACTCATGCAGGCACCTCATTGGCAATACAGGATGCGAGAGAGAGTGGTGAGTGGCAGAGAACAACCCTGACTACCCTTCCTGTGAGGACATGGCCAATTACGTCCTCCAGCACACCTTCAATAGCTGCCAAATGATCCAGCAGCATTCAAGCCCACGTCGGAATGGTCAGCTTTGCACCAAAGCTCAGTGTCTTTAATGGCTCTGCATGTTGCTAGTCTCAAATTATGCTATCTGATTTTTATTCAAGAACATTTTATCATGTTTTTTTTTTATTCTAGATTTTTGTGAAAAACATGCTTGCGGCTGGCACATTTCAGACATTTAAAATCTTACAGCGGGAACATATTTTATGGAGGGTAAAATGTGAGGAGCCGTGGTTTTTTAAATGTGCAGTATAATGCATCGACTGCATTGCAGCTATACATTGCAGGTGTGTTACCCTTTCCGATGCTTTTCACTGCCCTTTTTAATGGTGTGAAATTAGCAGCCAGATTCTGAGACACTGACTGCTTTTCTCACTAATAAATGATCTTTTACCCTCTGGAGACCTTCCTTTCCTAGTCTATCGCCTTCTAATGCATAAGTTAGGTTTGAAATGAGGTGTGAGAAATTTGCAGGGCTTCACGTTTGTGCCGCCCGTTTCATGCCTCTGCAAAGTGTGCAAATACTCTCTGTGTAATCACAGTTTCTGCCTAAATAACACTTTCTGAACACATCCAGCCCCGGAGAAGGCAAACTGATTATTTTGTTGAGAAATGTGCAAAACACCAAAAATAGAAGAAACACCATCATTTTTGGATGAGCACGGTAGTGATACATCATGCTGCAACCTCAGAGCTGATGCAAAATGTTTTATAACTGTACATTAAGCGACTGATACAAATGTGCTTATTCATTTTATTAATTGCTGAAAGACTGTATGAAATAATCCAATATATTTCAGTAAAATTACCATTTCCAACAATTGCCTTAGTCTCTAGCATGTATACCTCCCTTCCTTTACCTTTTTTACTATTTGGGGTCACCTCTGTCATTACTGTTATGCCACACGTCCCTGTGCTGCGAGTGAAGCACGTGCACATCTGTCACATCTGTCCTGCAGTCCCCACAGTACAACAGGAGAGCACTAACACGGATTGCCTTTTGAGAGCCATTTTTGTCATCTGACAGCAACTGGTAGCCTGTGGGGGCCTGGCCAGTCAGTGGGAGGAAGTGATGTAGCAGTTAGCTAAGGACTCCCCAAGCATCTTAAACCCACCCTACCCCTGGCAGGACCGAGCCAATTGCATCCTGCCTTTGTGGTCTCCGTGTCATAGTCAGCCTGTGATGTCACAGAGGCCCCGGGGCTGTGGAAGCACAGGAGTGCAGGCCTTGAGCACCGGCCTTTTCTCTGACTGATGTATCGCATCGCGACGTTTCACATCGTGACTCCCCACCGACTGCAAATAGCGGGGAACCGCTTCCTGTGTGAAATCCACCGCAGAATTTGAGTCCGAACACGCATTTGCTCAGATTTTCCCTTGTATTTGTAATACAGTCCAGGCGAAGGTGAATTTGAATGGTGTGGGAGTACTATTTACATATTCGCATTTACATGCATGCATGCCTAAAGTCACATTCAATTTATACACGACTACCTCTTTAGCCTATTTTGTGGAAAATGGACTTAAAGCCTGTAATTTTCTTGCATTGAATAATTGAATAATTATACTGCAATGCAGTAGACTACTGGTGGATCACAACGGGAAGGTAGCGCTATTTATATTGTGGAACATTATGGTCCTGCTTGCAGTCTACTTGGTTTAGTCTCATTCCTCTTTTCATCAAATGACACCAAACATGCCAACCATTTGTTGCCTGGCTTCAGATACCATCCGTTCACGCCAAATATGACCAAAATCAAAGCCACCTTCATGTGTTGTGAGTACGCTTGTGCATTTAAATCTTTAAAGTTTAAATTAAGAGAATTAAGAAAGTCTTTAGCAGCCCCAACAAGTTGCTTATCATGCAAAAGAAGCCCCTTCAAAGGAAGCGCTGGCTCACCATACTAGCTGACACTTTGTTAACCCATTTTAGCACAAAAGAGGCAAAATGCAAGCGATGCACTCTCTGTTTAATTTCACAATTTGTTTTGCATGCAGTCTACGACTAGGCACTATTAAACGGCATTATGATTACAAATGCCGAACGTGACGTATGTGGACTCTACAAAGGTCATCTGTTTCTGGTACACAGCAATATGGTAAGTGTTAATTCAAGTTTAACAGACTTTATATGAGCACAGATGGGATCAAATCTTCTCTTTTATTTTTTCAAGTCTTGTTCATTTAATACAAAACATTATGCTATCTACTCTATATACCTCTTCAAGTATACACATAATCTGAATTTCATTTTGTGTGTGAGTAGAAAAATTAAAAAATGTATAAACTGCACCTGAGTTACTGACATTTACAATGAAACCTTGTGCTTGTTCATTCGTCAAATGCACCACAGCCGTCCTCAAAAATCACCCTTGTGAAACAATATGAATTGATGCACATACAGTACAACTGCCTGAAGAATGGCTGGTTTAAATCCAGCTTTACCATACCTGTGAAAGCCATACCTGTAATTTCTCTAATATATTGAGTGGGGGGGTTTCTGAATTTGAAACTCTGTAACACCTGTAAGCTGCAATTTCATTATAACATGCACACGGGTATATACGACTATAAACTGGGGATGGTTCTTGTGCTGTAATTAAAGACGTAGCATCAGTCAGGGAATATTGAAAAGGGAGCAGTAGACTGTGGTCACACAAGCAGCTTTTGACCACGCAGCTGAACTTAAACCGCATCTAGCACTGTTAAATAATAAACATATCTGTCAATGTGCCCAGAAGCGCATGACTATACGTGTTTTATTGAACACTAGAAAGCACCAGTGTTCTCGTTTGTTTATGCCACTCCCTCAGAAACTTCCTCAGATTGAGCCAACACACAGTCATGGAGGGGTTCTGGGGTCACAACCTGTTTGGTTGACCAGTCAGTCCATACCCCTGAGGTTTGTACCTCTGAAGATTCCTAGAGGTTCCTTTTACGGTATATGCACATACAGTACATATGACACACATGATAACCCGTTCCGAGCACCCCATTTACCTCACCGATCCCCTTCAGGCGACATTAGGACGTCCATCCATCAAATAGGCATCCATCATCAGCTTCTGGAACCACTGATCACATTTTTTTCAGCCTCTCATGGAGCATAAATATTTTCCAAGGGAAAGCTGGGAACTTTTCTGACCAGACTGATCAGGAGTAAAAAGGTTTTAAAGCTTGACCCTGTGTAAACAGAGGGAATCTAATTAAATAAGCTCATGTCTGTCTTCCCAGGGAGAGCAGTGCAATTTTGAAAACTAAAATAGTTCAGAGCAAAAAAAAAAAACTGAGCACTCGCATCTGATGCAGATCAAGGACAAACTGCTCATTGATATAATTAATCACATAATGTTTTCCATTGTGGTTAAATGCTATTTTGGCATTGCAGAGAGGAAAAGTCAGTTGTGATTTGCAAGCCTTAGACAGCCTTTTACAATCCCTTTCAAGTACTACAGAGCAACATAGATTTCAGTCACAGAAAATTCCATCAACTTCAGAGTAAATGTTTCAGATCTGGAAGGACAATGTTGGGCAGTGACAGTGATCTATTTCACTAAAAATTAAATGTAAATGCAATTGTAGTAATTAACGAATAATCTTTCACTGCATCCTTGTCAATACTACAAAGCAAATATTGATAATATTGTTATGTGCTTCAGCTATATCATTATTATTAGGTCTATCTTATTTTTTTGTTTTTAAGCAACCAAAAGCAAGTTCTTCAGGCTCGGACCTCTGTAAAGCTGCTTTATGATAATGCCTGTTGTAAAAAGTGCTATAGCAATGAAATGTATTTGAACTGAAGGCCAGTCAAACATTCCACAGATACCTAAGTTACAGTGAGCATCATAATTCATTGGACAGTGACAGATTTTTCTGTTATTTTGGTTCTGTACTCTAGCACATTGAGTTTGAAAGGATACAATGACAATGAGGTTGAAGTGCACTGTCAGCTTTAATTTGAGGGTATAAACTGTCCAATATTTTTTGATGCTCGAAAATGGGAGGACTATGTTCAAAAGGTTCAACGGTTGATCTGATATGGATGAAAATACCCTCAAATTAAAGCTGACAATGCACTTCTACTTCATTGTCATTGTATCCTCTCACACTCAAAGTGCTAGAGTACAGAACCAAAATAACAAAAAATGTGTCACTGTCCAATGAATTATGGTGTTCACTGTATTTCTTCCATGCTAAAACAATATATTTTACTATCATGTAATTGTAGTTCATGATCAGACAAGTGCATTTCAAGAGTCTAATATTTGGCCCGTGTTTCTGTCAGCATGGTATGTCCCATCTTGTCACACAACAGTGCCCCCTCTGGCAGACTGAGTGCCTGCGGTCTGCCTTCACCAATCGCCCCGTGGAGTGCGTCTTCCAGAGCAATGATTGCACAGTTGGTGGACTGCAGTGTGAAAACTAGTGGTAGCTGGCAGCACGCACCTTGGAGATTACACATGCTGGTCTGATAAATGGGCAAAATAGCAGGGCAAAATAGCAGGGCAAAATAGCAGGGCAAAATAGCAGGGCAAAATAGCAGGGCAAAAAATACAACTGGGAATTTTAAACAAGGGAAAAATTTTAAATAGGTGATGAAAAATGGTTCAATAAGACAAAACAAAGCAAATAAATCATCACCTGAGAGCGGTCATATTTTGGGCTGAGGATTTAAATTCATGCACAAGTGTAGCTAGTACATCCAGTCACATATAAACACAACGTTTTTAATCTTTATCTGAGTACTGCTATCTTTAGTTAATTTTATTCACTCGAGTTATATAACCATGTCATTAATTTCTGAGATTATCTTGCATGATTGTGTGCTTTATGATTCTTCCCCTCCCCAGAACCTCTATTTTTGTATTTTTGCGTGTCTTCAGAGATGAGAGATGGCTGCTGATTTTGTCATACAAGACTCTGTGGGGACAGGAAGCTGATAAGTGATGTCATCGTTCACCAGTGGCTTTCAAAAATTAGATCTGCCAACCTGCAAGCTGGAACAGAACCAGGCACGGAGTCACAGCGCTTTCAAAATGGATCCTTTATATCTCCCAATTTGGACAGTCCAATTGCACTTCCAGGCTGATCTCATCACAGCAGCATCTCCCTCAGGCTAGTCTGTGTGCATTCTGCCAGGTGAGTCAATGCTTCTTTTTGCATTGCGGTCGACATATGAGCTGTGCAGTCACTGTGTCGAAGTACACTGCATCCGTAGCAGTGAACCCAATTGTTCCAAGGACACCCTGGAACGTGATGAGACAGGGACAAATGATTTATTAAGGAATTGTTTTTATTTTTCTGAAATGATGCCTTGTTTATATCTTGTTAGAGTCAATATTTGTAGCCTGTGGTTATTCTACGTTGTAAGTCTTATGGACATTTAGTGTCTGCTAAATAAATTAATTTAAATGTGATGTGTGACACAGGATACATTAGGGTAGTGTTACCTGTCTGGCTCATTGGGCTGAGGAGGTTACTCTCCAGAGACGGCATCTGTTCTTCCAGAAGTTCCAGCAGCCTTCTGCTCTTCCCATCAAACTCAAGCCCCGAGTGTGCCAGCTATCTGGGACGTTTTGAAGATGCGGAAGGACATTGAGATACAGTAACATCTAGCGGATTTGAGAAGTGTGCAGTAATATTGGCATTCTTCCAGATTCATTCTTCAAGTTGAACAATAGCAGCCATTGGCTAAGCAAGGGATAAACTATACAGGGATGCAACTTTTTCCTCAAGCTTCTCGTGATTTTCATGAATTCCTCTTTATGCTATGATGTATGATCTGCATACAGGCCTTTTTAATAGATGCATACCCTGTTGAAAAAAAACTGTTGAAACTAAAAAAAATTCTAATGGTTTCCATCACATACCATCAGATTTACCATAAAATACCATCACAAACCATTAGATACCAGTAGGATAAAATTGTATCGCCATCAATGACCATTAGATTTCCATTAAAACACAGTACACACCATTAGATCACCACTAGAGACCACTAAGCACCATTAAAACACAGACCACTAAGCACCATTAAAAAAACATTAGAAATTCTCTAATGGTTTGTAATGTTTTTTTCAGCAGGGATAGCCTCCTGACACAGGTGTTAAAGAGGGGCACAGGCTAACACACCTGTACAAACAAAGCAAGACTCAGAAACATAGCTGCCACTGATGTACTACCACGCTAACTGAATAATTATAGCCTGTCTGTAATTAGTGCACCAGTGAGGCAGACTTCTGAAGGCATTAGTGAGGTGCTTGTCTCAATTCATACAAGAGGCAGGTCATTTGTCATATTTGGCTTGCGAACTTGACTCATTTGATGGAACAATGCCCAATCGTTCAAAGCACAGAGAGACTATGAATATAAAGACGTGTATTCATGTGATACACATCACAGTGGTCATTATATTATTTAGCCTATATTAGGCTTTCAGACTGGAAATGTTACCACACTGGCTTAGTTTAAAGAAAGTAATTTCACAGCTTTCCTTAGGCAGTGCTAAAATTATACCGTATTACAAGTATTTTAACAGGTTTATACTTTGAGTATGTAAGAAGAAGCTCACTATTTACCGGATGTGTTTTAATTAAGAAATGAGTTCTGAGGAGTCTGCATTGTTTAATGAACTTGAGGAATCTTTCTTCAGAACAACATGCATGGAATTATGGGCATTATGTAATCACATGCAAAGCTTAAAAAACAGATCTTTAATACCCGTGCTCTATTCCGGGCCTACAGAACCAAACTTCAGCACCTGCTCCAGCTCACTGTAAAACATTAATGTCATGGTTATTGCTGCCTTTGAGATTCCTTTGTTTGAATTCTCGTTTGGGCGTCATCTCGACGCTCTATCGGATTTTTTCTTTCCGCCTCCGTTTCGGTGTTTGCTTTTCGCCCGACAATTATTTCCCACACCTGTGCGGTGTTTCCGCCGGCTATAAATGCTAAGGACTTCCGCATTTCCGCACTTCAATATTGTCAGTGTTATGTTGACTACGAAGTCGGTAAAAATCTAGGATTGTCGGTCTTTGGTTTATGTTAATAGAGAACGCAGCAAGTCCATTTAAATATATATCAAAGATAGGGTTAAATAGGTGAGAGAGGAACGAACCTATCTTATTCTCCTTCTTTGTTTTGGCTGCCTGGTATCGTTTTGTTTTAAACTCGTTTTCTCTACTGAGTTTAAAGATACAGGTTCGCATTTCTTTCTTTCCTTTTTTTTGGTTGGCTTATTATTCTCGCTGTTAATTCGAGATTCGCCTCCTTTTGAGGTTGGTTATTATTTTGGCTTTAGTCAGGGAGGTTTTGTTCCCTATCTTTTGTTTTACTCCTTTCCCTGCGGTTAGTTTTCCGTTTCTGTGGCGAGTTTGTGTTTGACTCGCTTTCTGAATCCCTGTTCGTCGCATTTGGTTCTCCGAAACAAAATAGAAATTACTCCAAACATTACAATTAACACTTGGGAGCTGTGCAAAGATGACTTCATCGCTTCATTCAGAGTGATGTTCGCCTGGATCAGGTGGGTACAGGCCCAGTTTGAAAACAGGCAGCAGACAGCGTGACTGTCCAGGACCAATGTTTCACTGGCTCTTTCAGAGCTTTCCTGTCATCAGGGATTCCCATTTATGTATGACCCCACCCCATTGTAAGATCAATAGCACCTTTGTTTAAACCGTTTTCCTTCCATTTCGAATGAGCAGTTATACCACATTCCCACGCCGTAGAGCATGTACTCCTCCCATACTCTCTTCCATCAGCCATCACTATTTTCCACATTACAGGCCACAAGCTATAGTAAAGAAGACTTGTTTGCCAACTGAAGCAGAGGCGCACTCTCACTTAAAGGGATGGTTCACTTTCTGGGAGATTTTTTTTCCATATTATTTTAGTTTAGTTTTAGTGAAAACATATAAACCACAAGTTTGTGGTTTAAAGCAAACTACAAATCCATTGACGCCCCTATACCAGCCATGGCAAAGCCAGTAGGTCATCAGAAAATTCTGTAAGCATGTAAAATATCCTTTGTTGCATGCAAAAAAACATGTCTGGGCCAATGAAAAATATAAACTTAAAACTGAAATAATATTAAAAAATAAAAAATAAAAGATTTTAAGACAACGGTTAACCTGCAGGGGGCGGCACGGTGGTGCAGCGGGTAGCACTGCTGCCTCACAGCAAGAAGGTACCGAGCTTGCCCCAATGCAACAAGCTGTATTTTGGTAGTCCTGATTATAGTTGGCTAATCAGATAAAATAGGCTCAGATTGTGAGCTACTGGGCTCAGGTTGGTCAGTCCCTTTACTGAGTGAGCCCCTCAACAGCCTCAGCTGAAAGTGTTTATGAGTATTACATAAACAAAATGTCACCCACCTGCCTACCTCAAGTGAACTCCCACATCACGTCTGTCCCTGTCCGCTGTTTCAGGGTCACCTGGGTGCCAATCACAGGTTTGTGTGCCAATGACACCAGCCAAGATAACCTAAGTATGTTAGATACGTTGTCTTTCTCATGAATGCAAACATGGGGGGGAGCCATTTCCAACAAATTATATAAATAACACATCTGAGGCAAAACTCCACATAATTACCATTACAGTATGAAAAGTACTCACGTCACCTCTTGATATTGACTATAATGCCAATGGTTTTGTCGCATATCAATCTCATCATTCTTGTGAATGTTAAAACATCTCCATACCAATGCAAAAGCAGTCACTGCACACTCACTAAGTTACAATATTGCAGTGTAATGTTCACAACGAGAAATGCACACACAATCGCTTGAACCAAACCAATCGCAACTTATTTACACGAGTGTGCAAATGTTGGTGGGAAACACCTCTTATTATTAATTGTCTTACGTGCGTGAGTGACGTGGGGACGCTGACGTCACATACCGCAGTTTCCCAAATAAACAGCACTGCTTCCCTGCTCTGCTTTATGGGCCGAGTTCACCGTTGGCAGAGGCTTTTCCCGGTCAGTGGGACTGGCTCCGTCAGAGGGATGCAACTCCCCCCTGCTCCGGGGAGACAGGAGGACCCCACACAGCCAGCGTGTTTCCTTCGCCACACACCATAAAATCCCTACCACACATGGCTACAATAAACCAGCAAATTAAGCCGCCGCACCACATTTTTTAAGGTACACAGACATCCGTGTTTAAAACGTTTTAAGACTGTCGAGGGAATTCTCACCCCAAGTTACATTGTGCGGTGGGACCACCTGGGAAATGTCGATCTCCTCCGTGACTGACATTAAGAAGTGAGAGCGAGAGAGAGAGAGAGAGAAAGCAAGAGAGAGAGAGAGAGAGATACCAATGACTACATTCTGGTAATACTAACAAATGGATGGATTGGCTACACGTGCTAACTCCAGCATGGCTAGCTAACGATCCCTTGTCAGGTGAGTAGAGTGAAGCTGCTGTGGCCATAATGTATGTACCATCGGCGCTGCAAAAAAAAGTACTGGGGCAGTAGAACAGCGTTCTTCCATCGCTGGGAGTCACCTGCGCTTTCCAAGATGTACTGTATGCAGGAAAGGAATAGTTTCATTAGAGATGTCAGCGCTTAAGTACTTGGCGCGGAGCGTTGCAAAGCCCCCAGGCGATCTGGCACCCAAGACCAAGTGTACTGATTAAGCAAGTCTCTCTTTCTTTTTGTCCCATTCTGCATGCTATTTAACCCCCCCACCCCCTTGCACCCATAAAACTTCATTACCTTATAATGTTGCTCTTGTAATAGTGTGCAGCAGAGTACTCTGCAAGCTGAGGAAAGCGAAGTAGGAGCATCTCGTAAACCACCCTGTGGAACGTTTGCATTATAAATACCAACTAGCGCAAATAAATAATTAAATGAACGCAGGGGATTTTGTGCCCTTTTTCCAGCATGACATATTTCCTCCATTCCTTGGGCGAGGAAGTGGCGCCAACTTTTGGGGGGGAAGCTATTTTTTTATGGAATTTGTTTGCGATTATTTTAATTGTTTTTCAAGTAAAACGGCCGTTGTTTCCTAGCTACCGACAAACGTGAGTTCACGAGGTTCTGGTTGCAGTTTGAGGGGTTCCCTGGGAAGTTGGCTGACTTCCCATAGCCCAGGCTGGGGGCAAGTGGTGAGGCCCCAGACTCCAAGTCTACGCCCGCCGTCAGATGTGTTGTGTCATCAGTAGATGGCAGCAGGTCCAAGCCCTCCCACAATTCCATAGCTGAGAGGAACTAGAGTAGCCGGGAAAACCGTTCTCTTTTCCTTTAGTCAGGTCTCGCCTTTCATTTTCCCCATTTTCACTCGTCACAAAAATTCCTAGCAAGTCAAATACTTCCGATTGCAGAATGAAGACAAATATCCCGCCATCAATGGGCAACGTGATCAACTTTTCAAAAGACAAAGAAATGTATTACCTGTACGGCCCCGTTTGGCATGCTCGTGACCTTACGGTACTTACATTCGCTATATGGTGGATCTGAAGAGGGTGATCCTGATGAGATGTAGGACTGCTGAAATTCCAGGAATGTGCTTTGCTAATAAAGTGATGGTCAAGACAAATTATAATCTGGCAACTCAAGCCAGTGTCAAACCATTGACCAATTACATAATGTTGGTGAAAACTTGGCAGAACTAATCGGATTGCAAGAAACTGACCCAACAAGAAACTGACGCAAGAAACTGCACGCTTATCCCTTTCCAGACACTCTAAAGAGCAAACACCCAGGTTTGACACTGTACGTTATCTAAACTGCGGACCAGAAACAGTGTCGGTCATCGAAGGATTATCTTGGTTTCTTTGTATTTTACGAGGTTTTTTCCAAGACTTACATTATACCGTTCCTCTTTGGACGTGCGATACTCTAGAACCACAATGATTGGTCTTCATCAACAGTGATCACGAAGACCAGCCAATGAAATGTGCAGACTGCTTATGTGGGTCTCCACCTTAAATTCTTGTGTAAACCCTCTAAAAGGTTTAACTGTTTCTGCCTGTAGTGACTTTCAGCACAATGACAATATGTTGTGATGGCAGATATGGTAATTTTTTAAATTATATTGCCTAAGGCAGCATAAAAGTGCATTACTTAAGCCACCAAACAAATATTAATCTTTTTCCCCCTCATATTTATGTATTTTAAATCAAGTAGTCAATCACCTGAATGGCTCAATGGTTTTTGGTGTTATGTTCTATGATTAAAAATTTTTTTGAAGGTTATTTTGGTTATTTTGATTGTGGATATATTGATATCTGTGAGTGTTTATTCTTATGTGCATTATTTCTATGAGCCATGATTTTCTACTATCGAGTTCGAATCCTGGCCGAGGGCCTCTCTGTGTGGAGTTTGCATGTTCTCCCCGTGTCCGCGTGGGTTTCCTCCGGGTACTCCGGTTTCCTCCCACAGTCCAAAGACATGCAGATTAGACTAATTGGAGACTCTAAATTGCCCATAGGTATGAGTGTGTGAGTGAATGGTGTGTGTGCCCTGTGATGGATTGGCGGCCTGTCCAGGCTGTATTCCTGCCTCTCACCCCAATGCATGCTGGGATAGGCTCCAGCACCCCCCGCGACCCTGACCAGGAATAAGCGGGTTAGATAATGGATGGATGGATGGATTAATTTCTACTGTTCTGCAAAGGTGAGGTTGGCCTCTTCATCTTTGATTGTAATTTTTATGTCCTCATCATGAGGGAGTCCCAAGACAGAAACATGTCCCAACTATGGATTTGAGAATTCCTGTTCTCTGTTTGTGCTCTGTCTAACATTGCAGGATAGATACATTCATGGCTACTATAATTTGAAACAGTTTAAGTGATATTGAAATATGCATGGACAAAAAGTAGTTAAAAAAAAAAATCTAAATCAAGCTATGGAACACATTTCTATCTATTCTTGAGGCTGGATCATGTGAGGTTGATGAATATGGTCAAATTTCCACAAAACAGACTCATGTCAGTCTTAATTGTTACTGAAAAATTATTTAAAACAAAAGAAATGTAGAACTTTTCCAACTTCTAATATTAGCCTTCTGCTCAGACCCCAACCCTCCCAACCCTCCCTTTTCTTACAAAAAAGTAGTTTGTCTGACTCCTGTCATACTTTTTGTATACTCTCTGGAAATTAGATATTGCGATGTTACCAGACACGTTTATGACTTTCATTTTAAATTCGTTTTTTTTTCTGTCATGTGCATATGAATGCATCGACATATTCTTTGAAAATCTATCTTGGCTTATAACGCAGTCCATGTTGGTACACAACTGGCAGATCTGGTTCAACTACCTGTCCCAAAATGACTGCAGGAATTTAGTTGTAACACAAACTCAGTTTATGCAACTATGTTTTAACCAGAGATTTACTACCTATTAAACTGTGAGATAACAAAAGCTTTGAAGTGCAATTGTTTTTGCCCTACCTGGCACTACGCTCTAACCAAATGTCAGTCATTTTCAGTTCATCCAATAGCGCGCCACGCGCGTTTCTGACTCCTCCCCAAGTAGGTTATTGAAGTTTCTTTAGTTCCTAGAGCGGAGTCATCAAGCAGTCTAGACCGATCAGAGAGTGCAGATAAAACACGAGTTAGCGATGTTTCCGAGGAACCACAGCGTGTACCTGACCCTGTTTCTGTGGATTACAGCCTCCTTGAGCCTCGGGAATGCAGCCACGAAGAAGCAGGACGATTCCTTCTTCACGGGTAGCATTTACCGAGCAAGATGCGCTTCGAGGTGTCTCAGTCTTCACATCACGCGCATATCGGCTTTTTTCAAGCATTTTCAGGTAAAACTTGTTGGCAAAATATCGCGAAGACATTTGTATACATATGGTCCAAGCACAGGTCCTGGGTTCTATGCTCATACATGCGCATGGACTTCAAGACGCACAATTTACTTACCGTGTGTTTAGCTTCTATTTCATTGTAGTCCTGGCGTCCGTTGTCATTTACTGGGAATGAACAAACAAACAAACAAAAAAAAGGGAAAATAATTATTATATTTTCAAACATTTTTATCTATCAGATATATACCTGCTAATTTGAATTTTCATAAGTTGGAAAGTGAGAGTAAAAGTTATCTGAAAGGAGTCCAGCTATCATTTTCTCGTTGGAGACCGGCGGATACAGCGTGGGGTGGTTTCGCGACTTCGCGAGTATAATTTGCCATCTAGGAGCGTGCGATACTCTAGACTTGCACTTTGTCAATGATTAAAATACTTTTAAGACTCAGTGATATGCGGGCTATTCTCACAGTACCATTAAGAGTAATGAATTAAACCACCGCCATTATTTTGCTTACTAACGCATTTCACTGAAAGTGCGCGGTGAATTTGGACCTGGTCAGCTAGGACACTTGTTTATTGTGATAAGACCATTTTAGAGGATCTTAACTCAGACGACCCCATAATTATTCATTGTAAGGAAGAATGACAACGTGTATAATGTGGTTTTGCAAAGGCTGCCTTCTGGGGTTTTGTGTATTCTGATTAGGCTACCATTAGGCTACATTACATCATTACTTTATTTTCTGTTAATTTAGTTATTTAGTAGCGTTTGAAAAAGTAATTTCATTGTAATCTCGGTTTTATTGACTATACCATAAGCCTTATTATTCAGTAACATATTTATCAGTTTTATAGGCTACGCATTGTAAATAGAGTTGTTTCCCTTTCTTTTCATTGTAAATATTGATATATCCTACTGGTACATTTAACACATTTAAATTAATACGTCAATTAACTAATTATATATTTATCACATGCAGTGGTCTTGAATGATCACTTTGTCCGCGTTATTCACGTTCACCTATCAGTTGACATGTAAGCTTCTTCCTGTCATTTTGCTCTTTGAATTGTGACGGGTTTTTGGTTTGATGCGAATCGCTATAAGTTTGATGTTATTGCTCCACGTGGTAATATTTAACATTTTTACTTTCACTGGTAATTTTGATATTGGACACACACATTTGCTCAATTAATTAACATTCCTGCAGATTATTGTCTACGAGTCCGTTATACACAGGAATTTGGTCGTCCTCTCCTCTGGGCAATCCGCTATGTCGTGTCAGAAGTTGTTTTTCACTCGTCGCTGGACGCAGTGTTCTCTCCAGACGCTCCGGTGAAAGGGATTGTAGCGGGGCTTTATTTCGTCTCCTTGGACGAGCTATTCAAAGTGTAGGGGTTTTCTTAAGCAAATGCGTTGCATTTACAAGCGAAAAAAAAAATCTAAATGATAAACCCCTGGGGGGTTTCAGTTGTGGCTTAGGTTTTTTGTTGTTGTAGAATAAATGTTGCTAATTACTGTATGGTTCATTACTACAACAAAGACCTAACATGAACTCGAATAATCTGGACTTTAGTGTATTGTATTTGAAAACAAAACCGATGTTCAATGGCCTAGCCTACTGATGATTACGGGTGGGGGCAAACACGTTGATTGTGTGTTTATTCGATGAAATATACTTCAAAGTAAAAAAGGCAACTAATACCCTTCAAATATGATTCACCAGTTCTCAAATAGGCTAGTGATCTCAACCCTGGCAGAACTAAGATGGGAAACAATCGTTTCAAGATCATCATCAAGTATGCATATAAATAGTTGGACTGTCTCAGATGTATATGCGTTCTGCAGTCTACATGTGCGTCTGAACTATTTGGCTGTAAAGTCATCTCCCAATAACATGCGCATCCTTAAAAAGTGCAAAAAACATAAAAAAACAGTCTTGCAGCATCACGCAGAAGACAGTACAACAACCAGTGTTCCACGGGGTCATTTTTCAAACCCACGTTGACAGCGGACGTCTAATATTTTCCGCAGTGATGTGTTTTTTTGTGGATTAAAAAGAGAAAGGCCTATGCGTGCTATGATATGAGCAAGACAGGCCGGAGAGCAGACGTGCGCGTGCATGCCTAACAATAGCGAACGATGTATAGGCTAATGTACTTTTTGATGAGCCTCCCCGCCACCAAATGCAACTGTCGCACCTCGACCGTGCATCACCTCACATCATGTTCGCGCAGTGAACTTTGGAAGCAATACCATCCCAGGTTTAGTTTAATTGAGGGTTAAACAGCCGTATAAAAATGAAACAACAACAACAAAAACTATTGGCTGCAATGTACAGATCTTTAGATTCACTTAAGTATAGGGCGGGGGTAAACAATGTAGCCTAATCTTTTTAATTAAGGGGGATTCCATCTGTCTGCATATGATTGGAAAAAAATACCCACGTAAATGGCCAAAGAGACTTTCCATCTTTTAACCTTTTGAAATGAATTAATGTTCTTAGGAAACATTGCATTTGGATACACTTTCAGTTCTGAAATCTTGGGCATTGTTAGCAAAGAGATAGGCCCACGGTTATAAAGTTGATGTGTGTTCAACTTTCTAACATCCAGACACAAACTGCTTGATTTTGAAAAGGAATGCATTGTGAAAGCTCTGCTTCTAGTGCTCTTGTAAGAAAAGAGTGCAATTTCTCCTCCAGTTAGCCAATCTCACAGCGAGCTAACCTGGGCCCTGATCATTCACTGTTAATCTGGGAGCTCATAATATGGGAGCCCATTCAGAGCCCATTCTATACCCTGCTGCACAGTGGATAAAAACAAAAGGCAGTGTTGAATTCATGTTGCTCAAACAAACGTTTTTCAGCATTGATTTGAGTCTAATGAACTCAATACAATCAGGACAATCCAGAATGGATAGAGAGTGGTTTGGATCTTTTTAGATTTTCCCATCAAAAGAAGCGGCCTGTTTTTTTATGGACACAATGAGAATATGGCAGACATGTGGCTCTCCCCAATACAGCTGTCACGCGCCGAGACCCTGCCCCTCATTGTGCCGTTTTTGACAGCCAAGAACCAAACGCGGGACAAATTGGCGTGCTTTGAGGCTCAGTGTAAGCCCCATGAAAAGCAAGCGGCGTTTAATGTGACCATGAAAGGCGACCAGTGATTGGTCACCTACAGTAGGCTTCCCACGAGACTAGCAAAATGGTTTTAACAATGTCCCAGATGTGATCATAGCCCCTCTGATCGTCTGGTGGTGGGGACACAAAGATGGTTGGGCTTAGAGTGCAAAGGCCTTCAGAGTGTTTTCCATTCGCAACAAGACACCCTTTTTCTTTTGGCTGCTATGCAGCGAAAAAGAGAACTTTGGTCTTAGAAAGTTTTCCTGCAAGTTTTTCAGATGTGTGATTTTAGCGGCTGTGATGCAGTGTTGAGAGGAACCTTTTTGCCAGAGAAAAGATGGCTGTTAGCGTTTCATTCTTCATGATCGTTATTCTGCCTAAACAGACTCATGTCAATGCCCAACTGCCTTGTACAAAGTGGCACAATGCATTTTATCTACTCATTGTTTACATTACCTTTTTTGTGCCAGTTGTTTGAACTGAAAATCATAGACTATTGCACTCTGTTTAAATTTTTCTGGATGATATTAGGCTAATGGTTCGGAATATAATGAACTTCATAATAACTACAATTTCATGACTACAACTTAAGACTTTTTTATATTGACACTAAATATAATCTTGCGTTAAGTCCGGCGATGGATGTGCTGAAAAGAGATTTGTTTAAGCCTGTTGGTGCGGGGAAAAATCCAGTCGGTTATGGAATTGCTTACTTTTAAAAATGAGTTTATTGATTGAAAAATGCCATCAAATGCATGTACATATTTTTAGACATTTTATTTGACACTTGGATAGAAAAATGCAATTTGACGTCCACTCCTCAATAGACAGAGGGCAGTTTGCGATATGCATTGGAGCTCAACGCCACTAAAATGTGTCACCCTTACAGAGGTTCTCTTCACTAACCAGTGAGCATTGGTCATGTATTGGGATTATTTATGTGAGGAGCCGTGAAGCCAAAAGCAAGGTGTGTCAGTGAAGCCTTGTTATTAATTTGAAGTCATAAAAATATAACATTTTAAATTCGCCCATTCATTCTGGACACCTTGGCCTGTTTGAGTTCTTTTTAAAAAATATTTTTTTGCGTTTTGAGGGAGAGTTGTGTTTTCTAAACCAAACGGAAAGAAAAATATGAGAAAATTAGTTAAGCTGTATTCCTTTATTTTTACCTTTGATATAAAATAACTCGGGGTGGGAATCAAACCGTGACCACTCGTCTTATGTGTAGAGTTTTTCATTAGTTAAGGGGATGAATGGGGGCTTATGTTGTCCGGACTCACCTCCTGCTAAAGCATTTAAACCATGACAGACTTGTCAGTAACTCTCTTAGTCTGCCGTGCTGTAGCACCTCTGAGGTTTTTTGGACGGGCACACACATACGTACATGGACGCAGCTGGGTGTCTTTTAATAGACTGGCTCTATTAAGCAGGGCTTTGCGTAGGCCGAGGCAGAGCTCCAAGATTAAGTGGAATCCGTTTGTGTCGTATGTGTCAGCTTGAGCTGTGTACATTCAGATACTGCATTATATAATGCAAATGGTAGATTTGTAATGGGCAGAAATAGTTTATAAATGCGGGGAATAATTCAATTTGATGCGACTGGTTTTTTACTCGAAAATAAACAGCTGAATTCTGAATGTAATCTTGCATTTACGATGTTGTGTGTAGTCCAATATGAGGTTTTAACCAAAGGTAAACTTAAATATGGGACTGGTTTACTTCAAAGGCAGGATTCTGAAGTTAGTACAAATGGTGTAGCGTAGCATGGACTGGCCAAATATGCGGAGGGAAGTCCTTTACTCTCTCCTCACCTCACTGAGAATAGCAAAGGGCAGAAAATGTTGGTTTGTTAATAATATTATCCACCCGGAAATGAAATGGATGGAGCGCTCTGCCTTGTTCTTTTGTTTTCCACTTAAGTGCTCCGTTCCACAGCATCTCTAGCATGGAGCTAAATTATCTGATGTACAGTAGATGTATGCAATCTGAATGATGATGAGTACTGAAGAATTCCTCTTTTATCCTTTCACATATTCATCGAACACAGTCTAAAACACACATCAAACACACACCTGCATTAGGGATGAAATTAATCAGGTGGTTTCCTTTTTTCCCGCCTCATAGTGGAAGAGAATGCACATGAATGTACAGTGAGTCATTATTAAGCAGACACAACAGGAGTCTCACGTGATGCTTTTTGTGGGGGGAAAAAAGACAGGTCTCAATGATCACTTGAATATCAAATGCATGAAAAATGCACTTTCCCAGTTCCTTGTTTTTGGGTGGCCACAGGTGCTGCTGGATGACCCACAAATACATCCCTGTGAATTAACACATGTTCCGTTAGGGGAAATGATGTGGCTGGCTCCTACATCTATGCACATAATACAGTGGCTCTCAAAAAAAAGGTTCGCCATTTTCACTTGATTCATTTCAGTTATGAAAGGCGTGGACTTACTGGAATTTTATTTGGGAAATAATGTAGATATGTATAGACAGCTGGCTAGTGGCTATAATAAAGTGGAGAGATTTCATAAAGGATTTTTTTTTTTTGTTAAGCTTGTTGTTTAACATGAACATTCAAAGATAAATTTGAAAACCTCTTCTGCACCACTGTGTACTGTATGTATCTTTTTAAGATGCGCACATTAACCAAAATACATCGATTAAAATGTCGAGCCTGTACATCACCAACAACAGGCATTGTTGAACATTCGGTATTCATTTGGATAATAGCCCCAATTAACTCCCAATTGGTTAAAGGTCAGTTGAAGCAAAAGCCAATATAACCAATTGATTTCCAGTGACTTGGATGAGAAATACTGATGGAAGTCACACACATTCACTGGAAATGTCACAAAATATTTTAGTTGTGGCAACAATAGAACATTAGCTGGTCAAACTCCTTATTATAAACATACAGACCACAATAAACAGACACAGTTTTCCAGATGGAAGACCTCCAGTCGCTTGCAAGTGTGTAATGGTAAGAGAAACCATGTCCTGCCTGGGTTCGGCCTGCGTGGCTCTCCGTTTGGACGATGCAAGCCCACCTGCCCTGTCTCCTCAGCCAACCCTGGGCGTAATAAATTCCTCTTCCCTGTGTCCCGTGTTTGCACAACCTCCTCAGTGACATTCGTATGGCCGTCGGGTCGCATGGCGTCTTCGCGTCCGCCGTCCCCGTGACCCCGTGACCCCTTTGATGGCGCTCGTGTTGCGCGCTGAGGTGGGCCGTTTTTTCCGGAACTCCAGATGGCGGTGGCATCCATCGGAGAGAGAGGGATAACCGTGGCTCTCCGGGGCTGCGTTGTGATGGAAGGGGGTCAGCAATGCGGTTTCGCGACTCGGACACGAACTGGGGGGGGCGGGGGGCGGGGGGCGGGAGGCGACCCGTCGTCCCCTCTGCCTGTACACCGCACGGTGGGATTAGGGGGAGATGACCTGTCCACCCCCCGCCCCCCACCCCCCCTCTGGTGCGCGACATGGCGGGGTCACCCCGGAACAGCTGGGGCAACATCCCTGCAGGCCCTCCCGCTGACAGGGATCAGAATTAGCCCCCTGCACCTCGGTCAGGGATGTCGCTCGCCCTGATAGAGGCGTCGTTTGTCTGGATCCCCCGAAGCCCCATGCAAAGCCCAGTACACACACTGCAATTTTTTGAAAATTACAGGGGATATAACATGCTGTCCTTGGAGGGCCTTGCTAAGCTAGCCGTCTCGAGCTGTCCAGAGGCCGGAATAATGAGATCCAGCACAGAGTTAGGCGGTACATTGACTTTGTCCCTTTATCTTGCCACAGCTCTCTTAACTCCCAAATGTGATTAGAGGTAGATTTGGATAAACATACTGAGGGCCCTATCTGGGCTGTCCATTAACACTCTGCCTCCCCAACATTGGCACAAGCACAACAAACAAAACTTCATCTTGCGCAATGAAACCCACGCCCCGGAAAATGACAGGGGTACTAACTTAGGGCCTGATTTACTAAGACCATTAGCATGTCCAAAGCCTTTTAGCGCACGCAAAACCAATAACATGACCAATGATTGGTCATGGTATTTGTTTTGCACCAATCACTGGTTGTGTTATTAGGTTTGGGTGTGCTAAAAGATTTTGCACGTGCTAAAGGTCTTAGTAAATCAGGCCCTAGGTGTACTAAGAGTGTACCTGGCACTTTACGCCAGTTGGCTACTGTGGAATACGTTGAGTAGGAGCTAATGCCCCCACAAGTTTGGAAATTTGCGAATTGTGGTACTCTGTGTATCACCATCTCTACATCCAACCTTTTTTTTGCAAGCTTGTTGAGAGATTGTAAATCAGACAATAGCTAACTTTAGTTCGCACAAAATCACTGACAGCAGCTGCCGAGCCAGCTACCCATTTATTTCCAGTTTAGTTTAGCGTGAAGTCACCGCTCCAAATGATTCGCCGGGGCAAAATAGGCAAAAAAAAGTATAATCATAGGCTCTGTTCCCTATGGCTTTGTCTATGTCTTTGAAGCCTACTGACCATTATCATTGACACCGAATACACAATATTCTCTGGTACTGGATAATGAATTAAGCCCTTTAATGATAAAGTACTTTCCTGTGAATCCTCTGGGGGCTCCACTGGATTATGCTGTATGAAGAGACTTTGAACTTGACATTGAACTTACACAGACTACTCTGCAGTGAACCCTGAAAGTGCTCAAATGGTCTGCTGGAGTTTTTTTTAGGCTAGTGTGTATACTGACAGCACAATGAACTTCTGTTTAAGCGCACAACAACTCTATTGTGAATGATAATGGCGACATATTTGTGCTTAGCATCTTGCCTCTCAAGAAAAGTTGAATAAATAAAGCATTAAATCCTTTTTTCCCCTAGCAAAGTCAGTCCTGACAAACAGGTTTCTGATGAAAAGCACTGTAATACAGTCCATTATTATTATCCCATACTAGTCTGCACTGGCAGGAGTTATGCTTGCAGCCCAATAAGCACACACAGTGGTGGAACATGCCAACCCAGGGCCTCCTATGGGGGTTGTCAGCAGGGTTCATGCTAGGTGAACAAGGTGGCCACTCCATTACACAACACCATGCTCGATGCCAGGAAAGACTGTCACGGATTTATCTTATTTTATTTAAGTACTATGTTGTGGTGTCTCACATTGAGACACTGTGCAGTTTGGTATTAGTAATTAGCGATAAGATAAGAGACCAATTGGGCAGAGGGCCTATTTACTTATTTCTCTTCTCCTGATTGGTGCCCACAAAATTACTATAGCAACCATCAACGTTGTTCACAATGGAAGGGAAATGCCGTCTCAGCTCGGCAGAAGTTTTACCTAAACATTTTGAGTTGGCGGGAACCAGGAAGTGGCGTTTGCAGCCTGCATCAGAATGCTGACAGGGGGGCCTGGTCAGGTGACCTCTGGGGGTCAGTTGTAGAGATCAGACAGGAAGTGTGGGGGGGGGGGGGGGGGGGGGGTGAGGAGTAAAGGAAAAGTGCCCTGTGGGATCTGTGCCAAAACGGGAGGAAATAAGAATCCAAATAAGGCATCCCCAAACTCATGTCCTCCTGAAATGACTTCACTCTGGGTTAGGATCCCCACCTCTATAAAATTGTTCAACGTTACGTCCGTACCAAAGACACTGTTATGGTGTTGAAAGGCTGCTTTTACACACGCACATACACACACACACACGCACACGCTGCTGGAATGTTGTTAGTCTTCCGCAAATTGCTGATCCGGTCACCGTGGAAACCCGGCCCAGCTGGACTCAGGTTGCAGGAGAAAGCGCTCTTCATCCTGTTGACCTTTTCTTTTTTTATTTGTTTCTGATTTTTTCCCGTTTTCCTCACAATTTGGTAGCTAATTGAACCCCTATTCTAATTCAATTCCTCCCGTGTAGCAACCGCTATAGAATCACCGCTGCACAAACCTGTCAGCCGGTAGTAGACGGAGGTCGCCACGTCCTTATTCAGGGCGATCCTCGGGAGTACAACTGAAAGTCGGCGCTTTTACCGCTGTACCACCGCGATGCCCTGCTGACCTTTTTTTAACCAATGGGGAACGCTCGCGCTCGCAGGCCCGTCACTCCCATCGCTGCAACGTCTGTCAGTTCAGAAACGAGTAGACAGGCGAGGCGCACGCTGTCCTCAAGAGCGCATGCTCCTGACCTCCGCTTCTTTTTGCTCTGCAGTCTGTCAGCTAAGCTCCATTACCACTGCAGACACGCTCGCTGAAACCCTACCTCCCTTGGTGACAATATAGGCAATTGTGCACAACCCTGTAAGGCTGATGGCTTCAGTCGGCATTGTCAGGATTGGATACCGGACTGTGGGGGTGCTTCCAAACACTGGAACCCTGTTCCATAGTAGGGCACCCAGCATCCCCATTGGAATCCTAATAGCAATATAGCCATCTGGCGCAATCGAATTGAACATGCTAAATGTTAGCATGGTCACGCCTATTGCTAACCTTGCTAATCAGCCTTTCATGCATTTTATGGTACTTATGAACACACATGAGCACAATGGCATGCTTTTATTGTGAATGCACACGCGTACACACAAACCCACACACATCTTTACTGAGGCATAGTATAGGTAACGTAGTATAACCATATACAAGAGCTCCAGTTTAGAGGGAGGAACCCCACCGGTACTCACTGTGCAGCAACTGGTCAGTGTTGACTGGACACGGATATGGGTATCTACATCCGGTAAGATCAAAAACCAGGAGAACTACAAAGCTTCCTTTACACAATGTTGTCTGTCTGCTTGCATTGTGTTAGCTAAGAGATTGCATGTCTGAATGTTAAATATTGCATTTTGACTGACTTTATGCCTGTTCTTTTTTCTGTTTTAGAATAACGGATCTTTGGTGTGGTGTCAGAATCATAAGCAGTGTTCAAAGGTAATGTAACAGAAAGCATGGCTCATCTTATTTTCACAAAATTGCACTTGGAAAGACGTGTCTGAATCTGATTGGATGCTATTTCATTTGTATGGTACTCAGAATTGTTTAGATGTTGCAAGTTTCCAAAAATTCAAACACTTTCTAGCAGAACGTGGGGGAGGTTTTCACACGTTGAAAGTGACATATTAGCAAACCTGCCACTATGATATATTCAGCTGAACTAAAACCAAAACTCAATTTCACAGCACTTCCCAGTGACTGTGCATCTAACTGCAAGGCAAACTGCGCATTTACAGTTCAATTCAGTTTTCACTAATGAGGAGATTTACGTGTTCCAACAGCACTCTAATTTGTGCAGCGAGAAACCTTCCCAGAATGCAACAGTGCATTTGACTTAATGTAATGTTTTGAAATTTGAGGTATTCCTCTACCTGCATAATGACTGGTTTCTCTAAAGTACATAAATTATTGCGGCTTAGAATTCTTTAAGTAGAAAAAAAAGTTTAATGCTTGTGTTTTAGAACAACCATTTCAGTGGGAATACAATTCAGACGACCGCCATGTTTACAATACTCTTATATGCCTACAGACATATAGTTATTGGAAAACTTGAAGCTGCTTCTCCTTAGCTTTGAGCGATTTACAAGAAAAATAGACTTCATTGATTAAAAAATGATAGACATGTTGCCTTTTTGAATGCCCGCATCAATATTCATTCAATATCTTTGAAGGCAAGCGGTAAAATTAGATTACTTACTTCAAAGGCATATCATACATTAGCATGGATATTTTTAAAACAAACAATTATACGTGGCAGTAGTCCTGACATCCTCTTGTAGAAAGCACATGTCAAAGGAGTATTTGTAATATATTTTCTGTTGGAGGCGGGGAACATAAATAGCATGAATGCCTTGGCACTGTCCCCAGCTAATAGAGCTTATAGAATTAGTTTATAAAATTACATTCGGTTACATTGCCTGCATTTCTGTTCTCATATCGCGGTAATCTCCTTTTTTTTCTGGAATGCCTGCAAGAATGTTCTTACTTAATAAGATATTTTATTGTCAACAGTAAAGAAGATTACATTATTGTAGGTTTGAAGACATGAGGTAAGACCGACAATTAATGTGACGTTAAAAGATTTTTTAGGTTTCAGACGAGGATAAAAGTGTTGGGCAAAAGAGTTGGGGGGCTTTTATTTGGGCTGGTTTGGTAGGCCCGGGTAGCCAGGCAGGCCTGGTGGTGTGTTGCATTGCAGAAGTGATGATTATTGCCTTTTTGGCTAATTGGAATTCCTCCACTCTGTTGTGACACAACATTCTGTATGGGCTTGTGGGTGTTTCCTGTCTTCTCCTGTTCAAGAGCTGCCGTTGACATGTCCTCTCAACCTTTCTCAAAGCCGCTCACTCACCCCCCCCCTTTCCCCAAACTGGGTCCCGGCAAGACAAGACTGTTAATGAGGGCCGTTCAGGACAGCATAACAACGACGGCAATGATAGCAGTGTCAAAAAAAAGAAACTGTTAAAATTGGCTTACAGTACTGGATTTAGATGCTCGTCATAACAAGGAAAGTTGAAAGTTTTGCAGATGTTCTCCTTTGAAATGAGCATTCAGGGGGGAAGCAAAGGTGGAAGAAACAGGGCATAATTTTAACATTTTGGCAGTGCAATGAACATATTTTGAAGGCCAACTATGCCATAACATTAGCAAGGCAGTCTGATTTTTTCAACACTTCGGCCTAATAAGCCGGTCCGTACAGGGCTCTGTTTTATATGAGTGGACAGAGTTGCTTTTTCTTCCTTCTTTGGAAGTTGTTTTGTCCATAGGCATAGTCTGTAGGCACAGTGTTGATGCCTATCAAATTCCGTCCATTTAACCTGCGAATTCAACCTAGCAAACCTTCAGCAGGTTAGAGTGCTGGTTTAGTGGTGTGACATTAGGAAGGGAATATAGCTTTTCCAAAGCATAACAATTTGATCTGTTCCAGCTCTTAGGAGCAGATTAGTGTACAGTGCAGAATCCAGCGTCAAGTGGCTGCACTAAAGCACTGAGCATTGGGAGCGCTGTTAGTCTGACATTTAACATAGGGGTCCCCAACCCTGATCCCCGGTCCTGGACAGCCGCAGGAGCTGCCCATTTTGCTTTTGCCTTAAAAAGGGCTATATAAATAGCTTTCAATTGCCAATGTATGAACAGATTGTAACATAACTTTGAAAAATGAGACCTTCCCCACCATTCTCCGTTGCGTATAAGAGCCTATGGGCTGACTTTTATGTAAAGAATTCGGGTCGGATTTGGCGGGAAAATGAAGGATGTGACGTCAAAGCGCACTCCTGAGTGCCTTCCCTCCCTCCGCCTGGCTGCTGCGTTAACATGGTAGCGGTAGACTATGCAGTTGACGGCAAACCGGACGTTCCATGTTTTTCAATGAGACAGCAGCGGCAAGCTCCGCCTCCGCCAGCGTTGAATACCGCATACCAAACCGCCGACAGAACATTCTGCCAAAACATCAATTTTCTCTGCTTATGCCGTAGCGGAGGGACAAACCGGATACGTTTTTTTTGGAAACAATGTGGACTTTTGTTGTCCCTCCTGTCTTATTGGGTATGGAAAGGTAAATTAATGAAGTGCTCTTCTTTTCTCATCAATGATTTTACAGTACCAAGCGCCTTTCTGACAAAATTAAAACTCTACGCCGACAAATCACCATAGCAACGTTTACATGGTGTTCGCCGTCTGGTTCTGTAGATTACTGCTGCGGTCGTCCCCTGTTCCGCATTCACGCAAGGTGTAACGTTTTTTTTTTTTTACCGTCAAAATGGAAATGTGAACATCGGCCGGGCATTCCAGCCATGGAGAGACCTAACGTTACGTTTGTTGTTGGGGATCAAAACCGACCCCGAGCTGGCGTTCTTCTTGTAACGTTACTGCAAAGCATGTTAAATATATTGTGATGTTCCTGATGACGACGTTAGCTTGGAATGTGTGAGATGTTGCTTAGGCTACTTGATTGCTATTGCTAAGCTAGCTAAGTTACATCTAGCTGGCTAACGTTACATCGATTCAAACCCGACTCCCGGGGCTGATCTGGCTGGTAACCAGCTAGCTTGCCGTTTACAAATTACTTTACAAATTACTTTACCAGCTAATGTTCCAGGATAATGCCAAAAATGTCTGTTCTTTCAGAACCTGGTATTTTGTACGAACCCCAATTCCAAAAAAGTTGGGACAGCATGTAAACCCTTAAAAAACTGGATAGTTTGCTGCAAACTTGCAGCTAATATGTAGCGCATTTGCCACAAACTAAATTGTTTACCACAAAATGTTGCCAGAGGTTTGTCAGAGTTTGCCAGTAGTGGTGAATTAAAAACGTTGCCAGAAGTGAATGGCAGTTCCCACGAAGCTAATTTGCATGTGAAAATATGAGCTTGCCGCAAATCTGCGGCAACAATGCCAAAGGTTTGACACAAATTTGCCAGCAGGCCTATATTTTTGTAAGGGAAATGCACATGAAAGCAGAAAGCAGTGATTTTTAAATTCTCTTTTACATATATTTAATTGAAAACAGTACAAAGAAAATATATTTAATGTCTTATCAGCTTTATTGATTTTTGTAAATATATGCTAATTTCAAATTTGATGCCTGCAACATGTTCCAAAAAAGTTGGGACAGGGGCAAAAAAAAGACTGGGAAGTTCAAAAAACACCTGTTTGGAACATTCCACAGGTTAACAAGTGATGCTATCATGACTGGGTATAAAAGGATGTCAAAAGACTCTTGATATCTTATTTTCAGGTATGGATGTATGGTTGGCTAAATGGCTGTAAGTCATCAACAGCCTGTGGTATCAAACAAGCCTCAAACCATCAACTCTGCTGCCAGGTATGCAGTAGATATGGATGGGTTGCTTTTCCTGACTCATTTTTCCATACAGTTCAATAGTAAAATGAGTCAGTTGAAACAACCCTTAAAGTGATCTATCCATTAGTTGATAAGGTAAAAGATGAAATATCTTTTCTTTGTACTGTTTTCAATTAAATATACAGGGTGTAAAAGAGAACTTACAAATCACTGCTTTCTGCTTTTATGTGCATTTTACATTATTGTCCCAAGTTTTTTTGGAATTGGGGTTTACTTATGCCACTCCCATCATCTCTTTATAACTAACATTAGTTTAGGATTATCCTTGTCTCAACCATACACCGTACAAAAAATGCTTGTGCCGTGGTATCAACCCACTGTGCTATAAAGAAAACCACGCTAGACTCATATCGCTGATGTATCATACAGAGAGTGGATTACTGCAAATTTTGGTCACTCCCGTTGTGCGAGTGTGTGAGAAAGCGCGCTTGCAGAAGGCTGCAGTTTACTTTCGGCCACCGGTGTCAGTAATGAGAAGGACTTTCCGAACGTTACATATCGACAGCCTCATAACAAAAGTGCCTAAGTCATTTTTTGTAGTCTTGAGAAAAAGGCAAAAATAAATCTGCCTAAATCAAATCGTGGATTTAGGCAGAATAGCATAAAGCGGTTCAGGAAGTGCACAGCGACCTGCAGTGACTTGAGCATTTTTACAGTGTTGACCAATGATAAATCAAGTGATTTAGGCAGAAAATCTCAAAATGTCCAAAAAATGACTTAGGCACTTTTGTTATGAGGCTGTCGATATAGCCCCTTTAAAATTTGTGGCAAATTTAGACCCAAGTAACCAGATGAGGTGAGTTAACTACAATCATCTATAATTGATCAATAAGGACTGAGCAACAACAAAATAAAGCTGATCCTGTGGCTATCCAGGACCAGTACTGGGGATGCCTGGTGTAGATGTAGCTTAGACCAAAGCACGGTCCAACAGCTCTGTTAGAATTTGTGGTGTCAGTTACACTGACTCCCATTTACCAATTAAAATTCTTCCTTAAAATGGCCTCTGAGTTAGCTTTTGGTTTCTCTGCCTGGTTTCTGTTACGTGAATGAGTGCGTCTGAATAGGCCGCAAAATGAAGCTAGTTATCACCCGGGCGATGACAGATAGGATCTCTTGGTAATTTCATTCACGTCTGTTTCTGTGCTGGTGGGAATCTAGCAACGGTTTTTTGTCATTCAGAAGCTTGAGAATAAAGGCAGGCATGAACGCACATAAATGTCAAGATTATCAGTTGTGGAATATTACACTATAAATCATTTTCCTTAGCAATGATAATTTCTTATTAATAACTGACTAAGTAAATATGCAGTATTGAAGAAAGAAATGTCTTCCACAAAATTTCTGTAAACAGGAATTTTGTGGAAGACATTTCTTTCTTCAATACCACTTGCAGTCTTGGCCATTTTAATGGCAACAAAAGAAAAAGCTGAATACCAGATTCACTGAAAGAATGAAAATGGATGGATTGGGGATATTTGACAAGTGCTGTGGGAGTTTGCACACGTTTTACACATTAAAAACAAATGAAAATTGGATCAATTACTTAGTATTTATAGCCTTCATGTTTTATTCTAGGTTGTAGATTCCGAACATATTTTATGTACGAAATGCAATACTACTAATGCCTATTCCTCGACCACCCTAGAGCCTGCTAGCTGAAACAGCTTTTAGTTCCTCTTGATCTCTTCTCCATGGATTGTTAAGAAAGTGTACGGGCATTTGTGAAGGGGGGTTCTTTTGACAGCCCTCTGGAGAATGCCCTTTAACCATTGACCTAAAGAGATTAAACGCTAATTCCTTTTATCATCTCGTGTTGACAGTGTGGGCTGTGGGTTTCAAGGACGTGTACTCATAACTGAGAAGCATGCCCTTAAAGCCTATTGGCAAGGGATACAAATCTTATATTATTTCACTTCGTAGACACTGAAATAATTATCTCCCCATTTGACGATGCATTTGGGAAATTTGCCAATAAATATATATTTATTTGTCAAGTAACTGGGGATGAGTATCTTTGAAATGGCAGGCTGTGGTCTGTTGTTCACAGGTTTATGGAGCAGTGCAGTCAGCATCGCATCATTTTTACTAACCTCTGTGGTCAGCTAAACGACCCCAGCTGTGCTAGGCTTCTGAAATCAAGCGAGCGGAGAGGATGCGGCTAGGATTCTGAGCCATGCACCTTCCACAAACCCTCTCCCTTCTCGTCTAAAGTCTACTCAGACAGAATGCTTGTGGACAAAATCTCATTCAAAATGAGCCTTTCTTGCTTTCGCCACTGTCATGTGCAGTTGTTGACATTCTGTGAATCTGTGTTAGTAAAGTCACCTGTACCAGCTGTGGAAAAGAGGGCAGTGAAGTATCTAAAAGTAGAGTTGATAATTTCCCCCAGTATTCAAACTGCAAGAGGTGCTGCGTGTATTAAGTATTTTTGCTCACAGAAGCAGTATATTTTTTTTTACATTTTTACAAAAAAAAATATTTACGTTGCAGATTTTGAACAGAATTCAATTGCTTTTGCTAAATGGAGAAGAGGTCAGTGCTAATGAGAGTCAGTAGAGTCCCAGCCAAGGGCTTTTCATGGAAGCAAGGCTTTCTAAGGCTTTCGGTTTTTGTTTTCATAACGTAGAGGACTTGGTATCTTTCCTTTCCAAAGTAATGGCCAATGCTGGCTCTTGGCTATAGGTCTTTTGGCCCATGGTCTTTTATCATTAGAGTTTTATATTTTAAAAAGGACTGAGCTGCTTTCATTTCCAAGCCCATTGTGCGGTTTTCCTAATCGCCCATCTGCGTGGGTAAAATTGTTAAAAATGCCAGAGATTTTTACTGGATGTCTTATTTGTAACAAGTGTGTTGTTTTGCAGGTCCCTCCGAATAATAAAATAAATATTTATTTTTGTTGAAGGGGGTCTGTAAATCATGGGCTGTGATTTTATGACGTCGTATCAAACGCATATGTACTCGTTTATTATAGCTATTATCCCTTGCTGTCATTTTAATTTCTTGTCAAATTAAGGCGAGACTTAGAAAATAGCTCTGATACCATGTGCATCCAATTTTGACTTAGTGTAGGAAGATTTTGCAAGTCTAATATTTTATTTGTTTTAGAAATAAACAGCTCTTTTCAAGTTTTTGTTGTTTCTACTTAAAGGCTTGGGGAAAAGAGAGAAGGTAAACATTTTTGGCGTTTACGGTTTGCAAATGGGATTGACGCTCTCTCCGCCTAATAGACTGAAGTGTTTATGCAGTGACTCAGTTAAAACCTGCATCTGAAAGCCTCCAGGAAGCAGCAGCTTGTGGGGTGCGCCGGAGCAGGCTCCCCCAGTACGGACACACGTCGTATGGTCCTGCGGCTAGAATGGCCCCCCGATTAGTCCCCCCTTTCCGTTTGACCAGCAGGAGAGGGCAAACTAGGAAGTCAAACAAAACGAACAAAAAAACGCAGTAGCCAAAGTAAACTCATACCCCCCTCCCCCCCAAAAGTCCATCCATGACTGCTTTGGGGATAAAGCTGTCCAGTCCGCCCCCCCCCTTGGGGGTGGTGGGGGTCTTTATTGAAGGGCTCTTCTGGGGTCCATCTGCACATAATGGAAGTGTGAAGATTAGTTAATGATTTAAACAAAGGCTCTCGCTGACCATTTCCGTCTGTCAGCGCTTTTAGGAAATCAAAGCTTCCAGCTTTAATTTGCCGCAGAGGAGCGATCGTGCCCCCATCCCGTCCTCTGTGTCCAAAGTCAGGCCCCCCCCCCATATCCACCCTCCCTGTGCCCCCCCCCTTCCCCTCATTGTCATGATAATTAACCTCGCTGCCCTCTCTGGAGACTGGATAGAAGGGGCATTTAGGAGCAGTGGGGAAGGGGGGGGGGCACATGCCATAACACCATCCTGTCCCCTCTTTCAGGTGGTGTTGAAAATTCACGCCTTTGTCCTGCGTGCCATTGTCATTCCCCCCCCACCCCTCCCCCTCATCTCCTTCGAATGCAACCACTTGAAAAAAAATTGGCCAAACTGGAGCGAATGTTGGAAAAGCTGCAGGGGCCTCCCCTTTGTGTTGGGACAAAGTGGATCTGGAAGAGTCTCAAAGCGGTCCGCAGATTTTTGTGCGGCGTGGAGGAACACAAGCGGTTGCTTTTTCCTGTGCGGGGGGGACTGGCTGGGGGGGGGGGGCGGGATCCAAGCAGGGAATCAAATCCTGGAGTCGACTGGACTCCGAGCTCGCCAAGAAGGCCCCCTTGCATGGTTGCCGATTAGGCGGTTCACTTCATTACCCCAGTGCTCTTTTTTTTTCAGGGGAAAAGGGAATAAAACGGGTCTTGTTCGCGTATACGGTCCAGTTGGCCTGTGCAAATTGAGTAATCTGTACCTGATTTGACTCAGACCGCTGACTGAACAACACAATGTCGTGAGGAAAACATCAGCCGTTTATGAGCCTAAAAGAGCTCCCCCGTTTTTAAGACGCATCCCATGCGGGTATTAATAAAACAAAGACAGGTCTCATGGGAAACTAACAAGCCCCATCAGGAAAAAGGCCACAATTAATCCATTAACTTTTAGTACTGTTGCAATTACCCACAGCCACACAGATTAAATTGGCCATCGTTAGCTTCCGTTTTCTTCCCATTTCCTGTCACATCCGCCTGCTGTTTTCAGCCATTTTAACGCCTTTTTTCCAATATACGTCATACGTAATGTTCGTTGTATGGTGGTCCTTCAGACACAACATATTTTCTCTATTTTATTATTTGCACCTATTATCTACTCTTTATAAGTACACACCTATTAATTCCTAGATGAAGACAATGAAACGGTATTTGTTTATTTTTACATTCCTCAATAGGTCAGCTCTAAGCAGAGAAATTAATTTGAAATAACGATCATGGGAAAAGTTTGTCCCCCCGGTTCAGATGTGTCCATCAAGACCAGACCGGTCCCTCCCTCTCTTCCTTTCTCACGCTGAAAAGCCCGCTGCCTTAACAATGCTATTTTTCTAGGTCAGTCAGTCCAAAGAAAGTTAAATTAGTAGCTTTGGCTGAGCCTTGAGTCCACATTAATCTTCATTAAAAAGAGAAATAATAACGTGCACCTTTAAGTAGAAAACTGCCTTCCTGCCGGGGCACCTCCGTAGCCGGCGAGTGTCAGATATTTACTGTGAGGTCTTCACGCGGCAGTCATTTCTTTGGCTGTGAGCTTCCTGTGAAGTGCTGCGATGCCCATAACTCTTGGCGTAAGTGAGAAAGCAGGGGCCTGCCGCCTGGTTTATTGTTAGGTGCGGCTGGGCTTGCCTGCCTGCCAGGAAGTTCTCCGTAGTGCCTCTTTTTTGGGACTGAGCCAAACTGGACTGTGTTGACACCTCTGTCCTTCACTCTGCGTGAGGAATGCTAGCATCGCGCACGGTCAGAGAACTGCACAACTGTTACATTAGCTCTCCTGAGTGGTCCGACGTATAAGTGTGCATGCTTAGACTCACATTCTAAGGCTGTGATTTACCTGTTGAAACAACGTTAAGTTAAGGACAAAATCGGGAAGAATGCCAATCCTACACCTTTTTTTAGATAAGCAAGAGAACACGATAACTATGCTACAGCACGGCATGCAGTTCTTTAGGATAGTTTCACTGGGCTGTTTTTAATGTTATCAGTGATTCACCTACAAAGCTGTGGGTTGGGGCAGATTTACTTTGAGAGATGTGCTTTTTAAACAGCTACTGGAATGGATGACACAGCTTTTGATAAAATAAAAAAGTAGTAACAGTCACTTGAATCTGAAAATCAAAGTGAAAAGATGAAAAAGTAGAACTGAAATACCCGCTTAGTCTCTCTTGCGCTGAAAGAACTACAGTTGTGAAAAACTCAGACACTTGGGAATTCCTCTGGAATGAAGGCATTTATAGGAAATGAAGCATCAAACCGTTGCTTGTGATCACAGCGCTCTGTGTTTATGTTTATAGTTTCCCCCGGCACAGCTGAGGCTGATCACCTTGACACCTACGGTAGATAAACTCATGAACCTGTGCTCATTGTCCTGTGAGGACTTTGTGCGATACTTCAAAAGAACTACATAGTTTGTATTCTATAAAACTGGCTATAATTACATTTTAGTATCTTTTTTTCCACTAACTTGCGCTATAGATATTGTAGGCTAGGGCATAACATGTGATCTGCTGCATGCATTGTACTGTGATATGAATCATACTTTAAAAAATATGCCCACCATGTTCTAATAGTGAAAATGTGTCAGCATCTTTGTGACAGGTGGCAGTCCAATTTTACCATTCAGAGCTAATCTAGCACTTTTGATTTGATTGAATTCTGTTCTAACCTTTTCAACCCCGTTTGAAATTCTTTTCATCCATGATTCTTCTGCGAATCTCTACACGGCAGACATATTTATCTCTGGCCGAGGTGTCTGGGAGTAGAGCTTTTGGGGCTGGGTCCGTGTGGAGCCCCAGCCCGGGACTTTGTGTGTGGGTGGCGGGGGTGTGAAGGGGTGGGTCTGGCCTGTCCCAGCAGGACGGGGGCCTGATCTGGTCATGGCTGTTAACTTTCATTCGGTGCGAGGGGCCGCCGCAATGGCCACCGCCTGTGGGGCTCTTGGCTCACTTGGTGGGTGGCGGAGGGGACAGGCGTAAACAGGAGGAGGGGGTTGGGCTGAAGAAGGGAACTGCCGTCCTCTTCATTCCTCAAAACCACTGTTGTGGCAGTTGTTGGAGACGTCCCTAAATGAACGCAAAGCTCGACCTAGAAAAGGCACGTCTGTCATAAGTTGCTTATCCCTTAGTGAGCTGGAAATGCGTCTCCGACTGTTGCCGCGCTTGTCTTTGCATTTGGTGGAAACTAAACCAGATACTTCACCCAGATTTAGGCCCTATGCTCGTTATATGAAGAGACACCGCTGCTGTTTCTAAACCAACACAAGGCGTGGGCCCGAACAAACCAACACTGCCGCATAATCAACTCTCACACAGCTGGCTTCATTTGACGGTTCTCTCCTGTCAAATTATTTTTTTAATTTTCTCGCTTTTCAGGAGGGATTTTCTTAATCAGGACAGCTTGTGAAAATCCTCTTTGAGTAATTGTGTTCCCGTCACAGCCAGAAGATCTCTTGCTTATTCACAGCGTTTATTTTTATTCTCTGCGCATTAGGACAAGTGCGTCTGTGTGTTTTGCCTTCTGAGCTCGACCACCTTATCTGCTTTGAGTGACAGCTCTGGCCTCCTCCTTAAATGGATCACTTTTACCTCAAGAGCCCTGAGCTGGGAGACGGGGCTGGGACGTGGTGGGAAATGTCCGTGGAGGTGACTGGCGATAGAGCTCAGTCCCATTGATGGAGCCGTGCCGTGCTGTGCCAAACCATGCCGCACCCCAGACGAGCTCGGATGACAGTGCTAGGTTGGCTTCCTACCAGAGTTCCTGAGCTGTGCGTCACTCAAATTTGAATAGGAGAGGGCTGCTGGGTGGCTCTTCCTGTTCCAGTGTGTGGACAGGCCACTTGGTCCGGTGTCCAGTCCCAACAGTGGCAGTGCTGCCTGTGGTTAGCACTCCCACAGGGCATTACGTAATTAGCCATAGCATCGTCCAAGGAAGTAGGGTTGTGTTCAGGGGGATTTCTCAAATCTCTCCCACAGTCACCTCCCATTTTTTAAAGTCCGTCTTCACCAGCTGTGCATAAACTGTACTCCTCCAACACAATGACTGGTTTACTGGTCTGAATGGACGAGGATTCTTCTCCGGAGCAGGAGAACAGAATGTTTCTCAAGCGTCAATTTTCATAATGAGTAAAAATGAAATATCTATCTTTACTGAGGAGTCGTTTCTGGTTACATGAGGCCTAGAGCAATTGATTCACAAATTAGCTAACTGTAAGAAATTGATTCAGGCGGCAAGTATTAACATGTATGGTATTAAATGCAGATATGAAAACGTGTATCTACATTTGCAGAAACAAACCCCCAATGGCACATATTTTCCAGAAAATAGTTTAACATACATTTTAAAAGTGTGTCAAATAAATATCAGTATTCAGGTCACTGCTCTATTACAGCTAATTAAGAGCCCAGCTGGAACGAAAACCTGAAAACCAGCATACAGAGGGACCCAGGACCAGGGCTGGTTTTGAGAAACTGGCTTACGTGATAAAATGTATGACTTCCCGACAGTTTCTGAGCTGAGTAGCACAACATAATAAACCGGTTTGCTAACCCAACTCTGTAACCGATGTGAAGTGGTCAGCACTGGGTTGTGCGGTCAAGCTGACATTGTCAGTACCTGATTGGCTCAAAGAAAAAAGTTGATCAAAAACCGCCAACAACCTGAACTTGGTGAGTCAGCCTGGTTCAGGATGTACAGTGTTAAATTCACATCATGTGACTCAAGCCCTAGCTCTTATACTGGGGAAAATATCTGACATACGATACACTGTGAAGAGTGGTGGATGTTGGATATCCATGCTCATCATCTCCTTCCCGAGGAGGAAAACTGTTCCAAAATCCAAACAAAGTACATGTTTGCCAGCTGCCATGAATGAAAATGGCTCTACTGTTTAGAATGATTTTTTAAATTCGCCCTAATAACATGTTGCGTAGTCTGGTTGTAGGTGTTTGAGTAATAGCGTAATGTTGTGGGGGGGGATTACTTTGTCTGGATCCCTGGAGACACTTACGGTTGCAGTTTTCCGTCGATGAGGTAGCAGGAGTTTCCCTCCTCCACCTGCCCTTTGGGATGGAGCGAGAGGGTTTGGATGGATAGCTTTTAATGGAGTATTCAGTACCTGTTGTACTCCACAATCCACATATGAGCTGCACCGTCTGTGTGCGTACGGAATCTGTTTTTTTCTTTCAGTTTTTGAGTGCTTTTTCTTGGTGCCTTGTTATTTGCTCCCACAATGCACCTCTGCTGTCAAATAATAATTGAAATATGTAGCAGCAAAATGTTGAGATTGGTCTCAGAAAACCTTTTCTTGGGGGGAGAGTGTTGTACGGAGTTCCTGGTTGGTGGTTTGGTGCTCCCGATTAAGAAATAGTGGATGCAGGAGATGATTGGAAATCACGTCCCAAGAGGAAGTTGGCCGAACCGCACGTATAGATCACCTCACCTGTGACATCACGCCCCCCACCCCCCGGCTGTGCATGGTAAATCTCTCCTACCTGAGTTTTTCCTGAGCCATATTGGAGAAGCTAACAATTCACCACCACCTTTATTGATAGTGCAGTTTCGGCGCAAGCATCAGTAACGATTGAAATAAAATGAAGGTTTATCGGCAGGGTGGTGCATGCCGATAGAATGGTTTTAATTGCTGGGTGGATGTTAAAGTAGGAGGTGTTGTGGACGTATGACGGCCCAGCCTCAGATATACGCATTCCTGTGGCGAGATGACTCGGGCACTGAAGGAATGGCTGTAACGGCTTTGACTGGGCCACACGCCCTTGCGCACGCTGACAGCCGTACCACTTTTCCTTAAAACACAGGCTTACTTTAGTCAGTATTTTTAGGGGTGCAGTTTAAATGGCTAAGATTTCTAATGACTCCTAATTCGTCTGCAGTTGAAAAAAAAAAATCCTCCAGTTCTACTCTTAATCCCGACCTTAATCCCAACGAACATACTGCGATTAAAACACAAGCCCTCGCCCCCATGGCTCGTCCTGAGGGAGGCCCGGAACTTTCCTGAACGCGATTGAGAGACTCCGCATATCCGACAAAAGATCCTTTCCTTTTTGCAGTGAACCGAGGGTGTTGTCTGTCATCATGCCGTAGCATCACAAAAAGGTACATTTAAACTTGTAGCTGGTAGAAATGATGCTTGCGTTTTGACAGCTTCATGTGGTGAGGAGCATCTCTCCTTCGAAGAACATCTCTTTCTCTCTCCGTCTCTCACTGACTGTGATCAGCATGAGGTGGTTATGAGCAGCACGGCTGATGAGGATATACTTTGGATTTGTTATGCATTAACATAATAAATTATGCAATTGATTGAATAAATTAGATGATCTGATTCATCACATCCTTCCCATAAATAATATACATTCAGTTTAAAGAAAAAAAGCAGACTCAAAATTGTATTATTCTCCTCATGGGACAGAACGGAAGAAAAACAAGAAAAACTAATTTTGTGCAGTTTTTAGACAGTTAGTGGAACTCAGGTTCCAGATCCAGTCTGTGACCGAGACGGTGAACTACAATTGCATTAGGAAATATCCAGAGGTGTCAATGGATAATGTGTAACTATGTTTAAAAACAGTATGCAGTTTAACTAGCCATTGGAAATGACATGTGGCAAGTTTATAATTGGTAAGGGAATAAGATAATCACAATTGTAAAAAATAAGCAAAAACAGCGCGCATTTTTAATGAAAGAAAATGATTTTAGCTCTGCGTGTATTAAATCTAACTGTAATTGTAACTAATTGTGCAGCCAGGGGGAAGCACGTGTTGCTGTTGTGGGAAAGTTTGGTAGTGTCTGTTCGTCTGTACCCCTGAGTGCGCCTTAGCACCGCCTACTTTCGGGGGGCGAGGGTCCGTCTCAGGGGCGCTGCAGCCTCTTCACTCATCGCTGCGATGGCGGGCGGGTCGCGGGAGAGTACAGTAAATCAGATATGAGTCCGAGCGGGGGGCGGAGCTCCGGGCCCCGCGTTTCCCAGGACCGTCCGACAGAGTGAGGACGGCCCTCCCTCTCTTATCGTCAATCTGCCCTCCTGCCTGCTTCTCAGGAAACGCGATGATCTGGGGTAGTGTTACAGCAACTAGATCCACCCTCCCAAACCCTCCAACCACCCCCCCCCGCTGCCCCTGCCTCCCCTATCCTGCGACGCGTGTCATCGTCGAATCTCTACGGCGGAGCGTACCTCGATCCCTAAATGTTTTTGCTGGTGATAGTGTTATTCTCCACATCCCTTTAATCTACCCATGTGTTTATTGGGGCAGTGGGCAGGGAGGGCGAAGGATGACTTTGTGATCAAGCGAATAACAACTCTACATTTAGTTCAGCTGCAGACAAACACTACACTGTACTACCTGAGCTGTGAAGCCATTTTTCAGCTCATAAATAAGGCAGAGCCTGCTGATTGTGGGGCGGATGTATAATTCATGGGGCCCCACACACATACCCCCCCCACATATACTCACTTACCACATTCTCTCTCTCTCTCTCTCTCTCTCTCTCTCTCTCTCTCTCTCTCTCTCCTCTCTCTCTCTCTCCTCTCTCTCTCTCTCTCTCTCTCTCTCTCTCTCTCTCTCTCTCTCTCTCTCTCTCTCTCTCTCATCTCTCTCTCTCTCTCTCTCTCTCTCTCTCTCTCTCTCTCTCTCTCTCTCAAACTCATACACACACATGCACCCAACCCACCCACACACGGCGGCCAAGTCTGCTAGATATCCCTCAGAATCTGTTTTGTCCGTTCCTCTATCTGCATTTCAATAAATAACGAGAGTGCCACTCGCAAGGCTCAGTGAGACGCCGCTTGGCAACGTCGTTCGACTGCCTTATTACCTGTTGAAACGAACGAGCGGGAACGGCACCAGCGGTTCCCACCGCTCCCAAATTTACATTGGCGTTGTCGCTCGTATATTTTTTGCATTCCTCGTGGAATCCTGTTCAAAAGTTATTCGTCTCCTCTGGGGAGAGAAGCAATGTCACGGGCGCGTTGAGGATGTGGAATGCCTGATTTGACAGATTAATTAATTGTGTTCTATTTATGGGGGAAAGAAACAAGGGAAAGGATCCCACACGGCGTGTAGACAGGGAAGGCCGAGTGCCAGGGGACTCTCCCTTTGAAAGCTCCGCCGCTTGACAGTAATTGAGAGAGCGGCGATTGACTGCGGTCGTTGCTCCGTGCACCAAAAACCCGTGAGAGGGCCCAGAGTAACATGACTCATGTTATCCTCTGTAAACATCATAACCGAGAGCAAAATGACACTGGCCTTTGAAGCTGCGCTCCAATTTGATTGGAACCAGTGCGCCAGTCATGTTGAAGGGGGGGGCGGGGTAGTGGGTGTGGAGAGGGAGCGGGAAGGGGCCGCGTTGGGTTGAAACTCAGGCCACTAAATCCCGTTCCAGATATTCTTGCCCTTGTTGTGCCTGATCGACACACGCACTGAGCTGTTGGCTGGCAGGTCGGGACAATCGCACGAGTGCACACCTGTGTTGGTTCACCCACCCCACACCTGTGTTGGTTTACTGACTGGAGTCGGGAGGGAGGGAGGAAGGGCAAATTCCCGACTTCACTGACTGGCTTTTCAATGTCATTCATCTCCAGTACGAACTAAATTTTATTTTTGTGTTATCAATTCTTCACTTAATCTCACGGAAGTTCTTTTGACCGTGATTTTGCCAGTGAGGACATGCGCAGGTGATGACTGGCCGTGCGATCGCACTTGAACAAAGATAACATCCCCAACGAAAGCGGGAGCATCTCAGGACACCTGTGTACATAGCTTGGGGAGGTTCGTGAGCCGTGTTTGCTTTAGTTTCCTTTTTTCCACTTTCTTTATATCAAAAACGACATTAAATAAATGAGACGTCTGGGAGGGGAATTCTGCGTCCTGTTTGACTTTAAGGTCAAGGTAAGGCCGTCTCCAGCTGCTGGATGCGACCTCATTGAGGATCAGACCGCTCTCTGGATGCAGTCTCATTATTAGGGAGGCATATCGTAGAAAAGGGTTCGATTGGGCTGAGCTCAGGCAGTGAGCCGCTTTGCTCTTCCTAGGAGTAATGCTGCATAACACAAACATCTGAGGATTACAGCACTGGGGTTATCCAGCAACATACCGTGTCCCAGACTTACTGTGCTGGGGTTATCCAGCAACATACCGTGTCCCAGACTTACAGTGCTGGGGTTATCCAGCAACATACCGTGTCCCAGACTTACTGTGCTGGGGTTATCCAGCAACATACCGTGTCCCAGACTTACTGTGCTGGGGTTATCCAGCAACATACCGTGTCCCAGACTTACAGTGCTGGGGTTATCCAGCAACATACCGTGTCCCAGACTTACTGTGCTGGGGTTATCCAGCAACATACCGTGTCCCAGACTTACTGTGCTGGGGTTATCCAGCAACATACCGTGTCCCAGACTTACTGTGCTGGGTTTATCCAGCAACATACCGTGTCCCAGACTTACTGTGCTGGGGTTATCCTACAACAAACTGTGTCCCAGACTTACTGTGCTGGGGTTATCCTACAACAAACTGTGTCCCAGACTTACTGTGCTGGGGTTATCCAGCCACATACCGTGTCCCAGACTTACAGTGCTGGGGTTATCCTACAACAAACTGTGTCCCAGACTTACTGTGCTGGGGTTATCCAGCCACATACTGTGTCCCAGACTTACAGTGCTGGGGTTATCCAGCAACATACCGTGTCCCAGACTTACAGTGCTGGGGTTATCCAGCAACATACCGTGTCCCAGACTTACAGTGCTGGGGTTATCCAGCAACATACCGTGTCCCAGACTTACAGTGCTGGGGTTATCCAGCAACATACCGTGTCCCAGACTTACTGTGCTGGGGTTATCCTACAACAAACTGTGTCCCAGACTTACTGTGCTGGGGTTATCCAGCCACATACTGTGTCCCAGACTTACTGTGCTGGGGTTATCCAGCAACAAACTGTGTCCCAGACTTACTGTGCTGGGGTTATCCAGCAACATACCGTGTCCCAGACTTACAGTGCTGGGGTTATCCTACAACAAACTGTGTCCCAGACTTACTGTGCTGGGGTTATCCAGCCACATACTGTGTCCCAGACTTACTGTGCTGGGGTTATCCAGCCACATACTGTATCAAAGCCTTACAGTGCTGGGGTTATCCTACAACAAACTGTATCAAAGCCTTACAGTGCTGGGGTTATCCTACAACAAACTGTGTCCCAGACTTACTGTGCTGGGGTTATCCAGCCACATACTGTGTCCCAGACTTACAGTGCTGGGGTTATCCTACAACAAACTGTGTCCCAGACTTACTGTGATGGGGTTATCCCACAACATACCGTATCAAAGTCTTACAGTGCTGGGGTTATCCCACAACATACTGTATCAAAGCCTTAACGGGGTAATAAATACTAAATCAAATATTTTGAGTTATACAGCCAAGTATCTTGTCTCCATTTCATAAATCACATATATCCTATTGTTTAAAAAAACTAAAATGTAATTAAGTCGTGCCACCGTATTTTGTGTCAAAAAAGAGGCATTCGCTGAAATCCAAACTGAAACATTTTGTTTGAGCCACGCCCTTATCCGTGACGTGGAAAAAAGGTAAAAACCTTTTTTATACCCAGTCAAGTCAACGCCCCCTCTCTCCCTCTTCTTGACTGATGGATATTCAAACTACGCAAATTAACGTTAGCCCTTTAATTTCAAACGGGTTTCCGTTTGAACAGTTTTCATGACGTGTTACCAAATGGATCTATCGCCCCTCCCCCCAACTGTAACTCCTCCCTCCTCCCCCCTCCCGTCTGTGTTCTCTCACTCGAGCCCAATTTGCATCTTTTGAAATTGTGAAGTGGGCGGAGACAGAACAAAAGCCGGTGTTTATTACCCCTTTAATGTGCTGGGGTTATTCCACAACATACTGTATCAAAACCTTACAGTGCTGGAGTTAACTCCCAACACAGTGAGGACAGTCTGTCAGCTGTGGAGCTGTCACAGCAGACCGCATTTGCTGAGGGGAAAAAAAAGCCAGTTTGACCCAGTGCAAAGCTAAGCAGTGCATGAGAAAACACAGAATGTACATTTTGAAAACGGGAACAAACATGCTTCTTCCTTCAGCGGCTAACTTACAATGCGTGGCAATCTGGTTGACCAACGGTAGTCTGCTCAAGGCGTGGAGTGAACCCAGCAGCGGTAGCCATCACTCCCCCAAGTATGAAGTTTGCAAAGAGCGAATTGGCTCCGGTGAACGCATCATGTGCGGCAAAGTAAATGTATTCAGTGTTTTTAAGCAGTGTTTTTTTTTGCGTAGGAAAGACGGGGATTTTATGCTTACACTATGATTATGTTATTCCCGGAGTGCAGAGCTGGGGTTTGATATGTTATTCCCGGAGTGCAGAGCTGGGGTTTGATATGTTATTCCTGGAGTGCAGAGCTGCTGGGGTTTGATATGTTATTCCCGGAGTGCAGAGCTGGGGTTTGATATGTTATTCCCGGAGTGCATAGCTGGGGTTTGATATGTTATTCCCGGACTGCAGAGCTGGGGTTTGATTATATTATTTCCGGAGTGCAGAGCTGGAGTTTGATTATGTTATTCCCGGAGTGCAGAGCTGGGGTTTGATATATTATTCCCGGAGTGCAGAGCTGAGGTTTGATATGTTATTCCCGGAGTGCAGAGCTGGGGTTTGATATGTTATTCCCGGAGTGCAGAGCTGGGGTTTGATATGTTATTCCTGGAGTGCCGAGCTGGGGTTGGATATGTTATTCTCGAAGTGCAGAGCTGGGGTTTGATATGTTATTCCCGGAGTGCAGAGCTGGGGTTTGATATGTTATTCCCAGAGTGCAGAGCGGGGTTTGATATGTTATTCCTGGAGTGCAGAGCTGGGGTTTGATATGTTATTCCCGGAGTGCAGAGCTGGGGTTTGATATGTTATTCCCGGACTGCAGAGCTGGGGTTTGATTATATTATTTCCGGAGTGCAGAGCTGGAGTTTGATTATGTTATTCCCGGAGTGCAGAGCTGGGGTTTGATATGTTATTCCCGGAGTGCAGAGCTGAGGTTTGATATGTTATTCCCGGAGTGCAGAGCTGGGGTTTGATATGTTATTCCCGGAGTGCAGAGCTGGGGTTTGATATGTTATTCCTGGAGTGCCGAGCTGGGGTTGGATATGTTATTCTCGAAGTGCAGAGCTGGGGTTTGATATGTTATTCCCGGAGTGCAGAGCTGGGGTTTGATATGTTATTCCCAGAGTGCAGAGCGGGGTTTGATATGTTATTCCTGGAGTGCAGAGCTGGAGTTTGATTATGTTATTCCCGGAGTGCAAAGCTGGGGTTTGATTATGTTATTCCTGGAGTGCAGAGCTGGGGTTTGATATGTTATACCCGGAGTGCAGAGCAGGGGTTTGATTATGTTATTCCTGGAGTGCAGAGCTGGGGTTTGATTATGTTATTCCTGGAGTGCAGAGCTGGGGTTTGATATGTTATACCCGGAGTGCAGAGCAGGGGTTTGATTATGTTATTCCTGGAGTGCAGAGCTGGGGTTTGATTATGTTATTCCCGGAGTGCAGAGCTGGGGTTTGATATGTTATTCCCGGAGTGCAGAGCTGGGGTTTGATTATGCTATTCCCGGAGTGCAGAGCTGGGGTTTGATTATGCTATTCCCAGAGTGCAGAGCTGGGGTTTGATATGTTATTCCCGGAGTGCAGAGCTGGGGTTTGATATGTTATTCCCGGAGTGCAGGGCTGGGGTTTGATTATGTTATTCCCGGAGTGCATAAAAGCTGAAACCGTCCTGCTCTGTGTTCGCCTCCTCTTTCGGCAGCTGCGCAACTCCTATTCCGTGATTTCATAAAATCCCAAGGCCTTTTCTTTTATGGCCTCTGCATAGGCTGGCCTTTATCTAACCTTTATTGAGCTGGGCGAAATAAAATGCTTTTGATCCGAATGGGAAATTGTACTGAAATAAAAAGTTGACATTGAATTATGACAGTGATGTGGGAAGTGGGGCCATTTCCATGCATAAGAATAAGCCCTCTGGATCAGCGAGAGGCCTGGAACACCAGGGAGGCCGTCGTGAGTAATGGTGCCTACAGCAGAGAGAGAGAGATAGAGAGAGAGAGAGAGAGGGAGAGGGAGAGAGAGAGAAAGGGAGAGATAGAGAGTCAGTCATGCTATTCATATACTGTCTCTGTTTTTATGTTTTGTTTTAATGGAAAGAGAATGGACAGCCTGCATTCCTTATTCACTTTATAAAGTTTTTCAGTTTATGCTTTATTCAGGAGATGGGATTACAGTGTTTAAAGTGTCACGGCAGGCAATCAAACCCCCGGCTGCACGTGGGGATTTGTACATGGGTTAAGAGACAGCTGCTCTGCAATCTGTCCTTTTGTTTTTAATTCTTATCATTATTACGACGACAGTAATACTGATTGTCATTAATACATGTTTTCCTAGTTATATATATATTCTTTTTTTCTAGACAGACAAGAAAATCAAGCCAATAAGGCATGTTGAATTGAATTGCATTTAAAAGAGAGAGAAAGAGACAGAGAGATGGATGGAGACAGAGAGAGAGACAGAGAGAATGTGATAGAGAGAGAGAGAGAGCGCTCTCAGAGATGTAGACAAAGCCCAGCCTTGAGAACAGAGGAGATGTGTGGGGTAGGGGGTCGATAAATAACTGGATGTTAAAAAGGAGGGGGGGGGGTAAATTGAAAAGGGCCCTAAGTTTTTTTTTTATCTTCTCAAACAGCAAGTGCAGCAGAAAAGGCCATTACCGTGTGGCGGCAGTGCCGGAATTTACAGCCTGTGATCAACCGTAGGGATCAGCCGTACCCTATCAGACTGGGCCAGCGGGACGCCATTTCAAACACTCTTCATAAATATCCCCCACTGCGCTGAGAGCCAACGCCCAGCATGATGATTTTTAGTGATCAATCGATAGCTGTGCCATGGAGGAGATGTTTTTCAAAGGCAATAATAATAATAATAATAATAATAATAATAATAATTGTTCCAGTTTAAGTTCCATCAGAAAGACAGCATCTCCTACACTGGAGTCTCCCTGTCACTTCACTGGGGCATTGGAATGCTCTCTGCTATCCCACCAACACTGCTTCCAGCAGCTACCTCCCAGGAGGTGTCTCATCTCACAAGTACCGACCAAGACTAGCCCCCCATAGCTCCAGCCATCAATCAGGACAAACTCTGCTGACACTTGAGAGAGGGCCACTGAATTACGTTGGCAGTGAAGTCTGGAAGCTGGATGGTCCTTACTCTGGCAATCTGCCTCTGCTAACAGAAGAGCTGCATCAATCTTTATACAACCCCATATCACATGCACTGCTGCTATCAGTGTGTATGGTACTGTATTACCACCTGCCTCGTGGTAATACAGTATATACACAGTATATTTTTATATATAGTCATTGTTTGATTTGAAATATAAATTTGATTAATACAGAGGGAAAACGGCTAATTTGACACAACTGTCCCAATGTGTGTGTGTGTGTAGACGGTGTATTAAAATGTAGGAATGTGCTTCTGTAGTCTCCGGTGTGTTTGGCGGTGCCTCTCGTGTAACTGTGGCTGGACCCGTGGGCGATCTCCTCTGCTTTGCCTTTCACGCTCCATAAACTCAAATCCAAACACCTCAGTGCCGTTTGTATTTATTTATTTTTTCCCGTCTGCCGCGCGGGCATTATTCATGGCCTGTACCGAGCTCCTGTACTCGCCTCAGCCACAGGGAAGCCTGGGCTTTCTCTGCACGGTTTTGGAGATCATTCCGTGCCCCTGGGAAGTTTTTCCAGGATGTGCCCTGACCCCCCCACCCCGACTTTCTCGCCTCGCCTCCCCAGAAAAAAAAAACACCCAAGCCACAAAAAGACCCAATGGCACTCCCTATCCTCGCAAGACCCTTCACGCCACTGTCAGATTGGCCGAGCGAAAGCCTTTCTTGCCCAGAAACCACAGCGGTTTACTGCAGCGTGAAATGGGGGATGAGAGGCAGCCCCATCTCGGACCCCCCACACCCTGAAGCTGCCCTCCCTCCAGCCAGGCCTACTTAACCATGCACAATGTGTCACTTTCTAGGAAGTAGGTAATGACACATACGGCAGGGCAAGGGGGCGCAGCTGCCTCAGCTCCAGGGGGGCCAGACGGACTCCGCTCAAGGCTGTCCGATCTCCCGCTGCGTCGCAGAACGAACCGGCCCGCGCGAACAGGCCGCCGTGGAAAAACATAACCGAACGCGTACGGCCCTGACGCGACGCAGACTGCGGCAGGGGGTATGCGCGCAGCTGGACATTCAACAGTCCTTTCTCCTTCTTCCTCCTCCTCTCTCCCGAAGCTCGTCTTTGCGATTTTTTGGATTCGGATTGAGACGACGCATAAAGGAAAGGGGGGAGGGACCGCTGAAGCGGTCGGCTCAGTCTCGTGCGGAGGATTTTGCGAGGCCTGATTGATGATCGCGCCTCTGCCTTGCTACTTGCCTTTCCTGAGACGTCTGTCATCGGCGCTCTCTTTTCTCCTGCCGACATGTCGGTCGGCGGGGCGGGGGGTTGTTGGGAAATAAAGACAAATCGTCTGGCATCGGCGCACCTGCGCACGCCTTTTTCAAAAGAGCCGTCTCTCGGCTTTTATGACAGATCCGTGCCTTTTAAAGAAGTGCGGGTGTCACTGAGATATCTGAAGGTGAAAGAGGGAGACATCCAGTAGACTGGGCTTCTTTTGTTATTTATGAGCCCTAGGTATGCTTTGTACTCTGCCTCCAACAGTCATATAATGAGTCTCCGTGTACATTACCTCCAAAAGACCAGATTAAGTATGGAGAAATAACTGTCAGACACGCTTACGAACGGCACACTTGAATTGTGGAGCAATTTCATTGGCTTGGCGTGAATAATATTTGCACGTGTGAGAGAATTTCTGGTGTGTTCAAGATGGATTTAATGGGGGTCACTCCCAAAATAAATTTTCTTTACTGGTAAAGTTTGCTTTTCTCTGTTTGTGTTTTTGAAATTATATCTTTAGGGCTTCTCAGCTCCACTGGACAGCACAGTGTAGAGAGATAGGAAGAATGGGGAGCGAGAGAGAGAGAGGGAGAGACATACGACAAACGGTCACGCGGCCGGATTCGAGCCGCCGACGACGCGGCTCGCGATGAGCATGTGGACAGTGCTCTTACAGGCTACGCCACCGAGACACCCCTCTCTCTCTTCTCCAAGACAAGACACATGGGCGGTTGCCAATGACATGTTTTTGGGCAGAGAGAAGGGGCCTGATCCGACGGCTTTGGCGCATGTGTTTAGCAACGTGTTGGCGGTATTTGAGGGCTTTGGCATGCGCGTGTGCACGTGCTGGCTGGGATCGCCGCAGCAATGCTGTCGGAACAGAAGCCATAGTACCTCATTGTTAGAGCGGGGAGTTTTTTTAGGACAAGGGGGAGAGACTGAGACACCCCAATTAGACAGGAGTGCAGAATGGGATGAACTATTCCTGTTCAGCGCTATAGAAAGGTACTCATATTGTAGAGTGGGACAGAACTCCCATACAGCAGTAGTGCTCCTATATCAGTATAAAGCAGACTATAAAAAAATCCCATAAAAATAAAATTTGAGTTGTTTTGTACTCCACAGATTATTTATGCTTGTGAGGTACATTTTTAGAACGACTGCACAATTCCATAATGTGACCGGATGAAAGCAATATTCTAGAATGGCTTATGTGACAATAAAAGAGGGATTGTTATTTTTCTGAGAGAACATTGGTGTGTACCGGTCCACACATGATAAGGATCCAACTGAATTTTTAAACTAGTATTTTTACAGTAGCTCCATCTCGTTCTTCCTTTGAAACTTGAACAATTGCCATATTCATGAAAAGCAGTGCCTCCTTGTAAGATCATTAAAAAAATCCTTGTTATGCTTAACACTGTGTAATCTAATATGGAAAATTTAATATCCCAGCAGCAATATAACAAAGCACAACTCTGTCAGGGCAACCTTCTCAATAATTTTAATAATACATTTTCACATCTACATGGAAATAACAAATTTCTTAGCACTTCATTTAGCACTAGATGGTTTGTCAGCATAGCCGACTATGCTAACAAGTAAAGCTGATTCTAGCGCCACACGGTCAATCCTCTACAGAATTACTGACTCGACTAAGCTTGCCTGAAGGGACTGCTGCACGTACTAGCGTATTTGAATACACTCATCATGTACTTTGTTTTGGAGGTCACTCTAAATAAGAGCATCTGCTGAAAAGATGTCATGTTATGTAGCGATAAATAGTTGAATAATTAAAACGAGATTCCCAGATGGCCGTGCGGAACAGAAGCCGCTTCCCCGCGCGGCCCGGTCTCTCGGCTCTCACGCGATGCATGCACGCGCGAGGCAGCCGTGCAGCTAGGCGCCAGCGCAGCCCATTTATCACAAGGCCAGATGATGAGGAGAGGAGAGGGCTAATTAAGAGAGTTGCAGTCTGGCGTAATTAAGAGCGGACTGGCCCGGGACCCCACGGAGGTCCCGCGATCGACACCCCCAGAACGCAGGAGCCGTATTCAGCATGTGTGCGTCCCATGCACTCCATAACAAAAACAAATAAACGATTCAGTGGGTGCAGCCACAATAACTGGAAGCCATCTTGAACAAGCAACTGAAGCAGTCGTAAACACAGACTCCGCTCCCCGGCTGAGGTACGGTGCGGCCGGTTTCCTGCGTCGGTTTCCCAAGCTGAAGAGAATTTGAGGATTTTTTTAGGCTCCTGTTCGGCGGTGAAGCTGGTTTTGTTACTGTACAGCAGGCAGCAGCAAATGTTCTGTGTAATCTAAACGCTATATAAATACATTATGTTGATACCCGCTGAGTTATTATGGCATATTTATGTTTTGGCTACCATTCACCGTGGCTAAGGGGAAAATAATTTGCTGGTGAAGTCAGGTCCTTTTTCTTGTTTCAGTCTAACCTGGGTAGAGATTCTGACTCGTACTTGACAGGGAGGAGGAGCCAGTGAAGGTGCATCCTGCCGATGTGTTTGTGGTTGGTCCCAGGAGATGGGCCTTGCCTATAGGCCGATTGGGAGCCAGTGAAAGCTGTTACTCATTTGAAGCAGCCAGCGGAGGTTGGCTTCGCCCGACGGCTTTGGAAGGCCAGCCGTGTGAATGTTTGCTGGGCGAGGTGCTGCCAGTTCTGAAATGTTTCCAGATGACACAAACTTTAAACACACAGTAATAACCGCATGAGACCCTCCGCTGACAGCCTTGCCTACTGATACCCGGAACACACACTAATAACCTCACAAACCGATCCACATGAGATCCACGCTGACAGCCTTACAAACCGATACCTGGATCACAGACTAATAACTGTACAAATCGATCTATGTGAGATCCACGCTGACAGCCGTACATACTGATACCTGGAACATGCAATAACGACCTTACAGTGATGCCTGTTTCACAGAGTAATGACCTTATACTCATACCTGGAACCCACGGTAATGACCTTACAGTGATACCTGTTTTACACAGTAAGGACACGGCCGTTGTACCCTTGAGCAAGGTACTTAACCTGAATTGCTTCAGTATATCCAGCTGTATAAATGGGTAATATGTAAAAAATGCTAAAATAAAGTTGTGTAAGTCGCTCTGGATAAGAGCGTCTGCTAAATGCCTGTAATGTAATGTAATGTAATGACCTTATACTCAAACTTGAAACACGGTAATGACCTTACAGCGATGCCTGTTTCACAGAGTAATGACCTTATACTCATACCTGGAACACACATTAATGACCTTACATTGATGCCTGTTACACACAGTAATGACCTTACAATGATGCCTGTTACACACAGTAATGACCTTACAATGATGCCTGTTACACACATTAATGACCTTACAATGATGTCCGTTTCACGCAGTACTGACCTTATGCTCATACCTGGAACACACGGTAATGACCTTACAATGATGCCTGTTTCACACAGTAATGACCTTATACTCATACCTGGAACACACGGTAATTACCTTACAATGATGCCTGTTACACACTAATTACCTTATACTCATTCCTGGAACACACGGTAATGACTTTACTCTTATCACAAGTTTCAGAAAGTATAATGTACACCTCTATCAAGATGTCTTTTTAATTTCCATTTTAAGGCAATCGTAAAGATAACAGAATTATTTTCCAGTTTACAAAAATCAGAATTCAGTCCTTCCAGACAGTTAATAATCTTAATCCTATTTTTCCTAATGATGTCTTGAACGAAACTGTATCTTAAAGAACCATTGCACTTCCTTAATGCCTTGGGCAACTGGATGCCGTAGTGATTCACAGATTCTATCAGTCCTGCCTGGCTCTTCTCGTTCACTGTGCTGAATTTCAGCCACACTGCAAAACAATGTCTGTTTTAACAAGTGTTTTAAGTCTTGTAATGAGACTTAAAATCTTTTTTTTCTCTTCGCTAAAATATTAGCTTGTTTTAAGTTATTTTTGCTTGACAAGTGAAATTATCTTACCCCACTGGCAAATCTTGAAATAAGGAAAACTCTCTCACCCCATTGGCAATCGTTTACAAAAAAGCTACAGAAATACGATTCTAAAGTCTAAATATAAGATTAAAATGCTTTAAAAAGGTTCGATTTTTGCAGTGCAGTCCTGATAGTTTGGTTAAATCACCACAAACCATGTTAATTTCTTTTTCTGAGAGAGTGGTGCCTTGTATGCGAGACTTGGTGGTGGATTGTCAAGTGTGTGTCTTTGTACAGTTGTTAGACACTCAATGGCTACTGAAAATGTGTCCTCCTCCTATTGGCAGATGATTTCACAGAAATCAGCAGTATGATTTCACAGGATGTGGATGCTGTAGTTCTCATCTAATTACACTTTGGGGCCATAGTTTTTCCCGTGAGCAAGACGCGTACATTACACGAAGAATTCGATCCTTTTTCAACCGCTTCCTTTTATATATTCCTTTTGCACTGTATGTGTGTTAGAATGTGTAGCTATGTGGTTGAATAATGTACGCAATGGCACTGTGTTCCGCTTTGATGCCTTAACCATGTAAGAAGCCTTGCACTTGTTGAGAGGGAATCTCAAAAAAAGACGAATTCACGCAGGATCGTATCATTTCAGGGCCTGCGTGTCGTTTGTTAGCCAGTCTCTCTGTACCGTCCACAACTGGAAGTGATACTGAGGGCGTGTGCCAGGCCACGCCGGGTCTAGACTTGAGGGGTTTAGCGTTGATGTACATGAAAAGGAATCCTTGCCGGGGGTAGCGCCAAAAACAAACGAATGAATAAAAGGCGCGAGAAAATGAAAGACACAATAACCCCCTGTGGGTCCGTTGCGTAATCTCGCTCTCCCTCTGTCTTTCCGCGTCTCCGTCACTCTCTGTGACCTCGATCGAGAGTCGAGCGCTCGCCCCAACCTGCCTGTTCTTTGTGATTTTGTTAATGGTCCCCTGCAGGTGTTTGGAGGTGAAGCTTCAGAGCGCAGCGTGTAGTACCCCCCGCCCCCCCGCTGTACGCATAGAGGAGACGGTCCCTGCCCTGCGTGTGCATGTTTGCTTCTATCTCCCTCCCTGTTTGATGGGGCTTTGCCTTTGAAGAGCTCACACACACTCTCTCTCTCTCTCTCGCTCTCTCTCCCCTTCTTCTACAGTGTCTGGAGCCCTGCAAGGAATCCTGGGACCTGAAGCAGAACCACTGCCAGGACTTGTGCGAGGTACGTGGTCAGTTCCCGCTCCGTACCAGCTGGGTTTTTGTGGAGGGGCGCTGCCCATGTGTTTAATGTCCCCCCCCACGCACCGGCTGGTCCAGGCCAGGCCAGGCCAGGCCAGGCCAGGCCGCCTCTCGAAGCAGTCCAGGGGCGGCTGAAACGACCTCTTTTTGGCATGACAAAACAGCGCTTACCACACCAGAGGCTTTGCTCTCCACTAAAGACCAGAAAATAATTATGTCAAATGATTATGGAAGTGGGTGAAAGGAGAGGTACAGGTTTAGTTCCAGACAGGTAATTAGTTTTGGGCGGAGGCTCTTCAGATGCATAATGTATATAATACAGACAGACCTACAAATACAGTGTGTACGAGCAATGGGAGGAGCACTGTGGTAAAGATCTGAGAAAGCCCTGTTACCTATATCCTTCGACCTGAACAAATGTAAACGCGGATATTTACAGTGTAATTGCCCTCGATTGAGGCAGACCTGTGACAAAGCAGCCCTCTCATTAGTTCCTGTGCTGGTAAATAAATCAATCGGCGACACCTGACACAAATCCGCCAATTTATTACAAACCGAGCGTCGCAGGGGGAGGGGTTTCTGTCAGTCAGACTCAGAACGCTCTCGCTGTTGTCGCAATTCAACTTGGTATTTTTCCCGCCCTCACCTCCCCCCACTAGCCCCTGTTCCCTAAGAAGCATTACGAATGTCTGACGAGCTGCGAGTTCCTGAGGTCGGTGGAGAGCGTGAAGCAGGGCGACTGCCCCGCCCCGGAGAAGGCCAGCGGTTTCGCCGCCGCCTGCGTGGAGAGCTGCGAGGACGACGGCGAATGCTCCGCCCTCAAGAAGTGCTGCTCCAACGGCTGCGGCCACACCTGCCAGCTGCCCAAGAACCAGTACAAAGGTACAGTACACCCTAACCCTAACCCTAACCCTAGCCACTCACACACAATCACACTGGGATAACTAGGGCGACGGTTGTGAAGGAATTTTCTGTTTTACAATATGTGTGTATTAACATAGAGACAATCACATTATTATCATTAAGCATTTAATATAATAGATCAATTATATTGAGTTAAGTAATTAAATAATGTATTCTTTGTGAACACTGAGTAGGTCATAGTTCACTCCCTCTGTGTCTCTCTTTCACAATCTGCAGAGACAGGCAGATGTTTTCGTTACTTGTTTTGAAGGTTATAGAAAGACAAAACACCAAGAAATGGATACCCTTGTCTCTGTCAATTTAGAAACCGCCCCTTGTGTATAAATCTCCTCTGTATGCTGTTTCTAAGTCAGAGAGATTCTGATGAGACTCTCTCATTTCTAAGTTTATCTCCAATAAACTGAAATTCTTTTTCTTATTCTATTACATACATATTGTTGTGGTTCTGTTTGGACAGACTTGCTCACTGTGGGTTGAAAGGGAAAAATCCACGACACGGTGTAGTACATTACATTACATTACATTACATTCATTTAGCAGACGCTTTTATCCAAAGCGACGTACAATAAGTGCATACAGAGACGTCATCAAGGTCACTACAGAACAGACAAGACAAAGCACATCCTTCCCATAATGTAGCAGCTATCCCTAGTAATGAACATTGACTGTAGTTCACAGTAAGCTGTGGGTAAATCAGCTATACTACACTTCTATTCTAAATACTATTATAAACTATAACAAACAGACAGGAAAACACAGGGAACTAGTACCATGAGGTCCTAGTATAATGGTTATAATGGTTAAGGAACTGGCCTTGTAACTGAAAGGTTGCAGGTTCGATTCCCAGGTAGGACACTGCCGTTGTACCCTTGAGCAAGGTACTTAACCTAAATCGCTTCAGTATATATCCAGCTGTATAAATGGATAATATATGTAAAAGAAATGCTAAAAAGTTGTGTAAGTCGCTCTGGATAAGAGCATGTGCTAAATGCCTGTAATGTAATGTAGTAACTGGTGACGCAGCCGTGCTTGAGTGTTGTTTGTGTGTGTGTATGCGCGCGTGTGTATGTCAATTAATTAAAGAGTAAATTAAACACGGAGGGTTTTCGACAGAATTCGCTACCGTGACTGAGTACTTTTCCTCGTTAAATACCTATCAACTCAGTTGATTTATTGCCGGCAAATAGAACTGTTGATCACGTTGAAGCGACCCGTTTGTTTAATGAAGTATGTGCTGGTGTACTTTGCTTCTGTGAGAACTGTATGTATGTGCTTCCTTGCAAGTCTGTGCCATTTGTTTTTTGTTTTTTTACATTCTTGAATATGATTAATCTCAGAATTTATGGCATTTTATTACATGGCCACATGCGAAAAGGCTGAAAATACCAGAGCCAGTAATAAGCGCAGGTTTATATTTGGCTGCCGTAGCCGTGACATTTATTATTTTTTTTGCAAAGGAAAAATCAATCGCTGGCTGTAGGCGGTAAGTGTGCATAAAAAAAAACGGTTTCGTCACACCAACCGCGGCACATAAGTGTCGCGTGTAAGCAGCACAGCCTTTTGCTTGTGTGTCTACACTGGGTCATTTTTTTTTGTGTGTCTACACTAGGTCCTTTTGTTTTGTGTGTCTTGTACAATTGTGTATATGTTAATCTATAAAAATAATGAATAATTAAAAAAATTATATGAGAACAAAAGTGGTCAGTCACTCAATACACTTACACATATAGGAGCCCACTTGGCATCAACATAGGGCGGAGCTAGCCAGTTAGTTAGCTGACAAACTTAAAACTTTTCCAAAGACGTTCCCTCACGTCTTTGCTCATGCTAGCCAAGCATGCCATGAATCCACATGGAAAATAACAGACATCGATTCCAGAATGCAACTACAATATCAATTTCACAGATAAACACAACGCAGTTTAGCACAACCCCAACCTGCGCGCAGGTCTCTCTGCCCTCAGTCTCAATCATATGTAAGATAAATAGGTACAGTTAGCAGTTTTTAGCACAGTAAAGCAGCTGAAGTTTCTGTGCACTGACCAGTGCTTGAAGTTGGCCGGAATGGACCGGTGGACCGCTGTACCGGGACTTCTACGTTTTGCTCATATGAGTATTGGCAGTTTTTCTAGCTTTCCGCTTCTTCTTTCTAGCGTTCTGCTAATTCTCTTAAGCTGTACGTACACTCTCCCCCTCTCCACAATCACGATCTCTCCCCCTCTCAGACCATGATTGCAATATCTTCCACCACTCCCCCCCCCCCCCCCACTTACTTTTTAAACATTTAAAGCACTGGCATTAACCATACGTATGTTAAAGTAATTGCCTAGTTAGCGGCAATAACTCTGGAAGTTTGTGTCTGCCTTAAAACCGGGAAAAATAAATTTACCCCCCCCCCCGCACCTTCCTATAAACAGAAATTGCCTAGACATCACATTTTGGAGAGGTCGTTGATGAGGAACATTTCTTTCATGCGCAAAAACTTCAGATAGTCAATGTATAGGCCAGAGGCAGAATAGCTGGCCGCATTCTACAATTTTGGCAACAACCTATCAAAAATTGTGATGTCTAAGCAATTCCTGTTTATATTCCCTTTTTTTAGGGGTATTATATGCCTTTTCTTTTTGTGCACATAACCCCCTGGGGGCCCAGAGCAACAGTTTTAATTCAACTTTCTACATTTCTTACACACAGGAGTCTCTTCACTCCTTAACTTCTGGGCTACATCACTTAATCAGCATTTCTGTTGTGCATTTTCAAATCACCCTTGCCCCCTCCACAAAATCAGATTGAGACACCACCGTTTTTTTCTGGGAATTTAGTTGCATTTATTTTCTGCCAGGACAAATCCAGTTTTTCAGTATTTTATCTGCTTATTAAATATGTGTTATTCTTCACTGTTCTCCAAGGGAATAAAGAATACACCTAATATGATATAACAGTGCAAGTTACATCAGATCATATGTATCCAGCATTCATGTATAAATCTAATACACTTATTTTTGATGTATTCATGTATACATTTATAAATGATAAATGTATGTGTATAGACACTTCTCTGTGCCACGCAGCAAGCCAAAAATATCAAACAGAAACAGACTGCAAAGTTGTGCCACATCAGGTCTGCACCCGGGGCCTGTTGCAGAAAGCAGGATAACTGAGTTAGCTGGATAACTGCACTGAGTAAGAGAAGCAGGATAACTGAGTTAGCTGGATTAGTGAGTTAGCTGGATAACTGCACTGAGTAAAACCCGGAACTCTCCCCAAATCTGGAACATGGACTGAAGTAAAAAGAGTTGGTCTGGGTTTTAGTTAGTGCAGTTTTCCAGCTAGCTCAGTAATCCTGATTTGTGGAACAGGCCCCAGGTCTATGACATATTTTCTGGTGTAGACCCACTGTCGTTGCTTTGGGTACGCGTCGCTGACGGACGTAGTACGCCCGACTTGGCGTTGCAGCCGCTGGGCGCGTGGTGCAGATGAAATTTCAACCTCAAACTACCAGTTGGTGGCAAACTCATCGGCGCGGATTTGAGTGGAACAAATTCCCTCGTCGAACATCTGGAGGTACATGCATTTTGAAACATGCTATTTTGCAAGAAGGTCAGAGTTTCGATTGATTTCCGTTCCTGGTCATTGGTGTTAAAGGTCTAGTTCTGCACGCAACGCGTGTTTAAGGGCAGCCTCTGGTTATTCAGTTCTGGAAGTGATTACTCAGAGGGAATGGGGCAAATTTGAGAGAAATTGGGGGAGATCACTCTCAGATGTGTGTGCAGGTGTGTGTGTCCCACCAGCAAACATCTCTCCCTGTGGGGAACCGCTGGTATGGCTGCGGGTTTAGCCACTGCTAGTGCTCGCTCCGTCTAAGACAGAATGGTCTGGGGATGTTTCCCCTATAACAGTTCTTTTATATTTTGTTTTCACTTTGATAATATATACTAGAGCTTTTTTGTGTACACAATCTTTGATGGTAGATCTTTTATTGAGGAGAACAGAAGAAAGCCAAGGTCTGTTCTATGCAAGATTAATGAGATGTAGGAGAAATTTCATAAAGTTCATAACACGAGGTTTGGATAGGGTATACACTGCTCTGCTTTATTTCTGCTTTGACTTAATTACAAAGGAATCTTAACTGATTTATGCATTTCATCAATATCCAGATTTATTTTCCATTAGTTCTCAGAGACAATGAACAAACTGTGTACGGTAAGCCAGGGAATGGCACGCACGCTTTCCCCGAGCTCTGAATTATTAATATCTGTCCCTCACAGCGCTGATAGAAGTGAGACATCTGCATAAATCTTTCATGGGCTGTAATTCAAACGGGTTTCCTGAGACCCGAGCAGGATGAGCACGGCGGCCTCTCGGCCTTCAGAGAGCAGCGCTCCGCACGTCCGCGGCCGCGACTCTGGTCCGACGCACTATCCGAAATTCAGGAACGCCCACAGCGGTCTGTTGCCGCAAGCCTTCGCAACGCTGCTGTCCAACTGCACTTCAACCGAAGCCCGCTTCAAGTAGCTGCCGTGGATGAGAGGGGAGTCTTGCTCCAAACACCACCCCTGAAGAATTCCTCCCTGTACATTTATCGCAGTGTACAACCACCAAGATCGCTGAGAGAGAGAAGGGGGGGGTGGAGGGGTATGCAAGTGTTATTATTGGAACTTGAAGCACGTTTGCAAAAATCTACTGTTGTGAACATGGAACGGCTGTTTCCAGACCCGGGGAGTTGGGTTTGAGTAGAAGCCAGAGGCCTCTGTAAGATGGAAGCTGCGAGTGTGGTTTTTGGAAGGAGGAATGTATTGAATGATGGCAGGCAGTAGTAGGGGAGGGCTGAAAAAGAGAGTGATTACAGCTAGATGACAAATTCTCTGCAAGGGGGGTTCCCTGAGTTTCATTTCAATCCCCCCCCCCCCCAATATAATGAGCAACCTGCGGCAGAGAATCCCTTTTATCCCTTATCCAAAACCAACTACAGGCTGCAATGCACTAGCACTTAACATACGAGCACATCGAAACACATCCAAATCATCATGTCATTATGTTTCGTATTAAATATTAAATATTTAATAATTGCTATGATCTCATTATCACCAAGGGTATGCAAATCTTAAAGGCAGTATACAATATATAATTTATGAAATATGGAAAATATGAATAACATATTTTAAAAAGGGAAAAGATTTGAACCCATTTTTCAGAGGGTCACGTGTGTAATAACGTGGGTGAGAATGAGCGGTTGGCTGCGGGATAACGCGCTGCGCTACTGCGCTGCAGGTGAGGTGCGTCCTTTTAGCGGGCAAACAGCCTCGTCTCTGGAGAGCCTTGGTATGTGGGAGGGAGGGAGGGCGGGAGAGAGAGAGAGAGAAAGAGGGATGGTCTCGAGGCATTGAGAATGGCTCGCATATCTTTCAAACCGGTTCATTCTCCACCTCAGTTCAACAGCTTTTAGCGCACGGGAGGTATGATCCAGCTAAGTGTATGATCCAGCTAAGTGTATGATCCAGCTAAGCGTATGATCCAGCTAAGCGTATGATCCAGCTAAGCGTATGATCCAGCTAAGTGTATGATCCAGCTAAGTGTATGATCCAGCTAAGCGTATGATCCAGCTAAGTGTATGATCCAGCTAAGTGTATGATCCAGCTAAGCGTATAATCCAGCTAAGTGTATGATCCAGCTAAGCGTATGATCCAGCTAAGTGTATGATCCAGCTAAGCGTATGATCCAGCTAAGTGTATGATCCAGCTAAGTGTATGATCCAGCTAAGTGTATGATCCAGCTAAGTGTATGATCCAGCTAAGCGTATGATCCAGCTAAGCGTATGATCCAGCTAAGTGTATGATCCAGCTAAGCGTATGATCCAGCTAAGTGTATGATCCAGCTAAGTGTATGATCCAGCTATGTGTATGATCCAGCTAAGTGTATGATCCAGCTAAGCGTATGATCCAGCTAAGTGTATGATCCAGCTAAGCGTATGATCCAGCTAAGCGTATGATCCAGCTAAGCGTATGATCCAGCTAAGTGTATGATCCAGCTAAGCGTATGATCCAGCTAAGTGTATGATCCAGCTAAGCGTATGATCTAGCTAAGTGTATGATCCAGCTAAGTGTATGATCCAGCTAAGTGTATGATCCAGCTAAGCGTATGATCCAGCTAAGCGTATGATCCAGCTAAGTGTATGATCCAGCTAAGCGTATGATCCAGCTAAGTGTATGATCCAGCTAAGCGTATGATCTAGCTAAGTGTATGATCCAGCTAAGCGTATGATCCAGCTAAGTGTATGATCCGGCTAAGTGTATGATCCAGCTAAGCGTATGATCTAGCTAAGTGTATGATCTAGCTAAGTGTATGATCCAGCTAAGTGTATGATCCAGCTAAGTGTATGATCCAGCTAAGCGTATGATCCAGCGAAGTGTATGATCCAGCTAAGCTTATGATCTAGCTAAGTGTATGATCTAGCTAAGTGCATGATCCAGCTAAGTGTATGCCAAGCAAATAGGATTTATAGGCGGGACCAATGCCTCGCCCACTGCTGCGGCCACAAAAGCAGGAATGTTGTTAATGCACATTTAACTTTTCGTTAAGTACAAACAGTTTCCAGACAGGTTAAAGACTTAAAAAAATATTTTTAAATGTGTACTGAATCATAGTCTGGAGCCATTGAATGACAATAAGGATGCCCCCCCCCAAAACATTTTTTAATAGAGATGGAACAGGGAAAAGGGAAGGATGATGTGTGTGAGAGTGTTTTATGCTTAAAAGGCGTCCCGGAGTAATTGGGAGCTGAATGGAAATTTCCGCTACCACATCTTTATTGGAACCTCCATCAATCTCAAAATGGAGGGGGAATTCAGCAGCCTGTTCACAATCCTGATATGATAATGTGTTCCAGTGAAGGTCGACGGTAGGTAAATAAGATAAACGGTTAGTCTTAGACCGCAGGGAGAGAGAGAGTTTCCTCCGTCGCAGGTGAGGTGATTGATGGAGGACTGCTGTGCGCTGATAGGGCTTCTCTCTCCCGGTATCGGTTGCATTAAATCCGCAGTCGGCTGCGCCATCAACAGCTCATCTCGCATCGGATGGTAATGAATTATTGAATGCAAAGCGGTAGTATGTCATAGGCGTGGAAGCCGTCAAACTCCGTGCGCCATCCATGCATCTTAAATTGAAGCTCACGCAGGCACGCGGAGCACTCACCCAGGAATTTAAATTTAACACACGGACGAATGATCATTAAAATCTGATATTTTGTCTGTGTGCGTGTTTCTGTGTATGCGTGGATGTGTATGTTGGTGTGCACTTGTGTACGTGTGCACACGTGAGTGTAAATATGTGTGTATGTGAGAATGTGTATGTCTGCATGCATGTGCATGTATGTATTTATGTTCATTGGTGTGTATGTGCTCTAAGTGTGTGTGTGAATGTGTAATTATGCAATGTGTGTGCCGAAGTATTGTCGCACATATGCATGTGTGAGTTTGTGCTTACGCAGATACAGTACATATAGATCTGCAGACGTTAGTGTGTGTGTGTGTGTATGTGTGTGTGTGTGTGCATTCATGCCCATGGATATCTGTGTGAACATGCACATGTACAGCATGTATGTGTGTCTGTTACTTTGTGAGTAGAGTTAAGAGAATGGAATTAATGACATGAGTCAATGCACATGTATGCCTTTATCTTCTTTTCTCTTTGTACATAGATTAACTAACCCAGCTGCATACAATCTACAATCCACTAAACAGGCTGTGCTATAATGACTTAAATCACAACAGCACTTAAATCACAGCGGATGAGGAATATCTCAACTTGCAAATTGTCAAACTTATCACACATGCTTATCAGCTTCTTAATATCCTTTGAGCTGGGACCCTCCTTCAGCCGAGACACTTTTTGTCCCTGAAATGAGAAAGCCTGGTGTCCACAGAGTTTCCATCGACGGAGGAGGATGCCCTGTTCTTGTGTATCTGGGCATTCATTCAGTGGTGTAACCCGTCCGCTGTTTTATTAACAATTACATATGAATATAAGACTGTTTGATGATGAGAACAGACCACTCGGTCCGTATGGGCTCATTAGTTTGCCTTCATTAGAGATCCACCATTGTGTTGATCCTGGGTGACCTGGCAAGCTGTTCCATGCATTGACAGGTTGCTGTGTGAATATAACTTCCTTCTATCAGTGTGAAATTGACATTGAACCGATCAACCCGTATGGCCCCCTGTTGTTCTGAGGGAACTTAACCTCAAATGTCTTCTGCTGTCTACTTAATCTCTGTAACCCTTCATTTTAAAATGCTCAAATTTCTCTTCTGCTGTAACTAAACAGATCGAGTGTCTTAAGACATTCTTTGTAACGTCGCAATTTGATACATGAAACCAATTTTATTTCCCTGCTCTGTGCTGTAAGCCTCTTATATAATGTGGCTCACAGAACCGTTGTGCCGTACTGTAAAGTAGAGACATGGTCTAACGTTAACTAATGAAATATAGTGAATACTAAACATGAATAATGCCTCTGATCCCAGGAGCACCCCTTAAGCCGCGCAAGGAGCTGAGCTTCGCCGAGCTTCCGTCCGGTCTGCTAGACATCCGCTGGTCCTCCAAGTTCAACATCTCCGTGGAGCCCGTCCTGTACGTGGTGCAGCGGAGGTGGAACTACGGCATCCACCCCAGTGAGGATGACGCCACCGACTGGCAAACCGTGGCACAGGTACCCCCGACTTTGGCTGCGAGAGCACCATTTGGCGCATTAATGCTTGGAGGTCAAAGGTCAAAGTTCAAACTGTACATATATATATATATATATACTGTATATATATGTGTGTGTGTGTGTGTAGTCACACATCTGGATTGTGTCTAAAGATAATATATTGTACCCCTTTAAAAGAAGATCACTTTGCTCTATTTGCTGTTGGAAGGCTATGGCTTCAATTAGCTTTTTGGATGGTGTACTGAGCGCTGGGAATACTCTATTTATTGTGCATTCCTCACTTCAAATGTGTCACTGATGCATCGTACCATGTGAGTTTAATTACGGCCGATTTGTTTTTCTGTAAGCCGTGTTCATGGTTTCCGTGATTGAAAACGTTTCAATCTCAGCCGAAGGAACATCGTGATCCCAAAAGGACAAAGGGACACACGTCTTTCTTTTTTTCTTTTATTGGGGCGTATGGGGGGTTGATTGATGCGGTGGCATGTGCTTGTGACCTCTGACCCCCCGACCCCAAAGTGTGACTCCTGACCCCGGTGGTCTAATTCTGCCTCCCCATCTGTCCCTTCCCCTCCTCAGACTACAGAGGAGCGGCTCCAGCTGGCTGACATCCGCGCCAGCAGGTGGTACCAGTTCCGAGTCGCCGCCGTCAACGTGCACGGCACCCGGGGCTTCACCGCCCCCAGCAAGCACTTCCGCTCCTCAAAAGGTCCGTCTGCTTGCGTGCCCCTCCCAGCCACCGCCGCTGCTTTCATCTTTCCACAGTGTCGCGTCACCCTCCTCCCAAACTGACACCCAACCCTCTCCATTTGCTCGCAATAACACCCCCCCCCCCCCCACCACCCCCAAAGGTGTGAGTATGTCCCAGTGCCCACAGTGTCCTAGTTAGGACACTTACACCAATGAAGGAAGGGATTTCGGGAGGATACCTTAAAAAGAAATAAAAAACAGTATAACTTCACGTTTTACCACCGCAATACAACTGAGACAGACATAAAATATTGCCGCTAATAATGGCAATAAATTCCCAGAAAGGCATCATTTCCTTTTAAAAGGGGGCACGGCAGTTAGATCGCTGTTATTTAATGCAGTTTCGGGGATTTATGTGCCCTCAGAAGCTATTTTGAACATTCACCATCGCAAGCGAAGCTTTCTCCCTACAGCCTGTCTCTGAGTCTAATTTCTGTCTGCCCCTTCGGATTTTTCAGATTCATCACCTATCAAATCAGCGCCTGGTACAAAAAAAAGTTCTATCTTTTTTAAGGGCGCCCCACTGGTGTTGGTTCTGGGTTGTCCTGAAGGGCTGGACGGAGACATTGATTCACCTTGATGTTCTGAGCACAAATCCCCAGAAGGGGTTAGGGTTAGCAGAAGGTTTATTTTTCTGGTGTTGCAGCCAGAGCTTAATGTAACTTCACCAAGGAGTGGTTTTCCCTCTTTACATCTAGATAAAACCTAATAAATTTAAGTTAGCGGGAGTATTACAGGTTTCAGACCCATGTGAGCTTTGATCAGGTGCTAGGAGGAGTGAGGTAAGGTAGACCTTCGCCTCAGATTTGCACTCTTTGATGGGGAGGTATGTTTACGATGCCTCCCTAGGTAATGCATTTCCCCACACAATCTTAAAAGAGGAGATTGACAAGGGCCCGACCACACACAGATAAAAATGTATGAAAATCACATACAGGTTTGTTTTGTATCTGTCTAGAATATGCAGTGGAAACGTGGCACTTTTGAACAAAAGGCAGGTTTGACGGTGGGAGAGGACAGGAATCAGGAAGTCAACATTGGCTAGCAAATAGTGACGGGACAATCATGTACGCTGCAGTCTGCCAAAAATGCAACTGCTCTGAACTTTTGACACGCGTAAAAAGAATGTAAGAAAATAGGGCTGTGGAAAAATTACAGATAGCTCTGCTTTCTCCATCATACATCAATGTATGAGCCACATAGAAAATTCATTAGCTCAATCTGCTTTTTTTTACGGGTATGAAATCTCTGTGTGGCCGTTCCCTAGCCGTGAATATGACCGGGCGTCTGCTGGGGGTTTAAAACCGCAACCCTCGCCAACTGCAACTGCAATCTGCATTAGCACGATTAGCTCTCTGAGCTAAACACCAAAGATCCCGGGCCATTGGAACTAGTTTAACTCGCTCTCACTCTTAATACGGCACCTGTGGGGGATGTTCATGTGCTTGTGCACTTCTGTACAGTATATGCCTGCTTTATTGTGCGTGAAAGGCACTCGTGCCAAAGGCTGAAGTCTTCATGACAAGCAGGATTGAGCTGAGTTACCCTCTCAACCCCTTGTTTACACAGTGCCGGTGTATCATCTGACTGCAATTTCCCCCCCCTGCTATAATTTGTTTTGGGGGGAAATTTGGCGGTTATTTATCTTGCCCAGATTAGTGTTAGCAAGTCGTATTGAATGATGTGTCTGATTGCACCCGGTGCCCCCTGGCCGCCTCATAGACGTCTCAGGTGCGGGAGGGACAGTTGTGGTTTCCATCATTTTCTCATTAGAGAGCGATTTCGGCTCTGACATCTGGCTCTTCGGCTGACTGACATCATCGGTCAGGAAGTGGCCATAGAGCGATAGCTGAGAGAAGGTTCTCGATAAATGCTGTCAGAGCACACACACACACACACACACACACACACACACACACACACACACACACGCATATACGCACACACACACGCACACATACATGCACACATACACACACACACATACAAACGCGCACACACACACGCACACATACGCACACACACACACACACACACACACACACACACACACACACATACACGCACACACTCACGCGCACACACACACACACACACACACATACACACGCACACACACACACACACACACACATACACACGCTCACACACACACACACACACACACACACACACACACACACACACACACACACACACACACACACACACACACACACACACACACACACACGCACACACACACGCATGCTTAGACTTAGACATGTGCATGTGCATGTCCCTTAAACAAACAGCCAGAGTGAGTCGTTGTGGGTTTAGCTCAAGCCTGTCTCTCCACCTTCATCTACCCTTGATGCCTTCATGCCTCCATTCAATGACCTTTCTGAGTGGCAAAAGGCCTCCTCCCACATACAGTACATACTGTAGATGATATATCATACATATCATAACTGCAGAACATTTCATCCATCATGCTTATGTATAGACAAAGAAAAAGAATGTTGTCTTAAAGAGTTACCTTATGTCTTTGGTTTATAATCCTATGGGGAGACTAATATAAAAAATATGAAAGAAAATCTGAGTCTCTGTGAATTCCATCTTTAGGAACGACTGAACAAATATGCACACATTCTTCATTCTACAAGCCATGGAAGCTTCTGTGTTTATGTGCTGGGAAAAAAAACACTTTGTTTCTTAACTGCTGTAAATAGGCTTTCTCTGCACAGCTCATTTACAAAGTAATGAGGAGAAATTAATGACTTCCTGTATTTAGAATTTGCATTCACAAAACCTTTCATAAATTCTTACTTTTGTTCTTAATAAAATTTCCTACGAAAACCCCAATGTGGGATTCATGAAACGTGTGCAGACTGTGCCTTTGTGCGTATGTTAGGTGTACCAGATGATGAATGCCCGTTGTTTGTAAATTGGAAGCGCGTGCCTGTTCATTTTGATTAGTATAAAGGAAACACCCTAGCAATTCTATAAATGCACGCAGTCTTCAGGGTCAAGCCATTCATCACTCCTCACTTGTGTGAAGTTAATTAGTAAACATAGACATGTAAAGGTGTTATGTACATGTAATATGAAGCTCCACAGTCATTTTCTAATGTGGATCTTTGGACACTGTCCCCCACAGATCCCTCTGCGCCCCCGGCTCCATCCAGACTGAGGATCACCAACATGACGGCCGGCGCCGACGGCAGGGTGGTGGCCCGGCTGAGCTGGACCGTCCCGGAGGAGCCGGACCTCCCCATTCACCACTTCAAAGTGTTCTGGAGCTGGACTGTGGGAGACCGGTCCCTGGTGCCATCCAAGAAGAAGAGGAGAAAGACCACCAATGGGGTAAGGGGACTGGCCCCTCCCTCTCCTGAACTCCTGAACTGGGAGGGTGGCTTTGGGGCGGGAACTTTCTGAGCACGCTCATCTGGTCACACGGTTGCCCAACAGGCCGCAGTGCAGTAAATAAAAGCCTTCGGCTATGAAAGATGAACGGCGGGCAGCATCACGCAACGTTATGGAGTCTCTTATGTCAGTCGCACCAAGAATGTTAATGGGTCCTTGACAAGGGAAAAAACAAACTCTTTAAAACCGAATGTTTGTTCTCTTTTTTTTGAGTGGGGTGGGGGTGGGTTGGTGGCTAGTTGAGTGAAATTCATGCCATATTTCCAGAGAGAAGTCTCTCAATAGCAAGTTTTTTTTTACTTTTGAGTTTTTTTTTTTGCAGAACACTCACAAATTTCTGTATCTTGTTCAAAGTGAAGCGTTTTTATTTATTTAAATGATAGTTTTAATTAGCACAATGGCTTGCAGCTTGTGGCACTTGTGGCCGTGAAAGACCCCTCTATATAAATACATATATTATTGTAATAACTAATAACAATCTTGGGACTTCATGGCCAAGCTGTGTCGCTGCATCTGGGACACATATGTTGTAGAGATTTCCTCCGCTCATTCAGGTATATAAAGCCCTTGACCTTGGTTAACCTTGGTACTTGGTAATACCGGAACCTTTCTCAGAGGTGCCTGGGTGAGATTCCTCTCTGCTGTGAAGCTTTGCAGATCCACAGAAACCGAAATGAGCAATCGCAGGCTCTCTAGAATGTTCACACTTTTGTTACCCACTAACCCCTACTGAAGTCTTTGCCCGATAATGGCTAGCAGGTGCGGTGGCACAGTCTTAAACGGTCGTAGATGTGAATTCTGCTCACGTGAGCACGGCTTATTTTCGATTTTGCACGCTGTCACAAAAGAAACTCGGTCAATAATGCGTGAAAACCTTAAACAAGCAGTGAGAAAAGTCCCTCTTGCTAGAACACACTCTCACAACAATGAGATCATGCAGTGGTAATCAAAATGGGCAGCTCAGCCAAAGAACACGTTCTATAGTGGATAATTAATTTTTACAGAAATAATATGAAAAGTGCACGGGTTGGGGTTGGGTAGGTGGCTACAACTGACAGACCGCAAGTCTGGCTCCTCTAAAGACCTGCGTGAAGGTGCTTGTGCATCTAAAGGTCTGTGTGTGTAAGGCGTGTGCTTTTCTCCCATTTTAGCCCCAGAACTTTGTGGACCTAGAGGGTCTCCAAGCCAATAGCAGCTACACCCTGGAGCTGCAGGCAGTGACGTACTGGGGGGCCAGGTGCGCCTGAAGAGCGCCAAGTCAACCCTGCACTTCACCACCGTTCGGATAAACAACACAAGTACGTGGACGACATTCAATGCATCCTCCCTTAAATCATGTCCCGTGTCAGCTAGGGGGAATATCCACATTAGTTAGGAGATTACTAAATCTTAAGAGTTTTCTAAGGTGTAGTGGGTATGATGAAGTACTTTGTTGGGAATCAAACGTTTTTGGAAATGAAATGCACTCCTATTTGCTGCGAACACTGAGCGAGACATTTCACAGACAAGGAAATGCATTTTGTGATCAAGCATTCTGCGGTATTTTGAGATAATGAATACATTTGGGTGTGAAGGCCTCTTCCAGAACTAGAGAGTTTGCAGTGAGTTTCTTTACGTGTTTTTATTTTTTTACTTGTTTTCTACTCGCTGTCTTAACCCACTGGAGACGAAAGGAATTGCGGCTGTTTCAAGGCCGCCTTACCCTTATGTTACAAAATGACAGAAAATCACATTTCTCCATTTTATCGCCCTGTAGAGCTGTCGTCGAAGCTGAAGAAGGACGAGCCGCTGACTTCCAGCTCGAGCTCTATCCCCGCGAAACGTCCCGGGGGGCCTCTGGAGGTGGGGACCCCTTTTTATCAGGACGGCCAGCTCCAGGTCAGAATCTACTGGAAGAAAAGAGGAGGTACGTAAGGACACCCGTACCCACAAACCCTCGGGGCAGTGACTCAGGAGACCGATCCATATCTGGATGTGTGCGGTCCTATGGCTGCGCCATCCGAGCCACAAGGACCATAAAGATGAAAGAAATGTGTGTGTTGCGCAAACGCTTGTGTGAAAACAATGGGCCTCTGTGCGTGACGGTAATGACAGCCCAGGCTGCATTAATCTATTCACGTAGAAGCAAGAGAGGTTCTGTTTGGAGAAGGACAACAAACACTCCAAGCAGAGCTCGCTCGTGCGGCATTATCGACAGCTGCGTTCAATATATCCCCCTATACACACATACACACGCACACGCACACACACACACATGCACGCACCATGAAATGCTGTCGCTGCACATTCCTGCTGATAGTCGATTATGTTTTATGGGGATTTATGTCATTGTTCTGGAGAGAAAGAGTTAATGCTTTCAGCTGCGCTAGTGTCCTTGCCTTTCGATTAATACCAGAGCGCCAACGCAGGAAACCTTGAGAGAGAGAGCGCTGCGAGGCTAGGCTGTCAGGTCTTATTCTTTGCTACATTACTAATCCGTGTCATCGCCTCTGCCAAACCCCACAGAGCAAACTTCCAGGGCACGGGGGGGCCTCAGAGAGGCTGGGTTTTTTTTGTGTGTGTGAGGGAGCAGCTTTGTATGGAATCACAGTTACGTTTAGAGTGGTTTAGTGTAGCTTGGGTTTATGTTCCTGAAAGGAAGCTCAGAACGACTCAAACGTTATTTGGGGTGGGGTTTAGTAGATCCACACCTAGCCCCCTGGATATCCAACCTGGACTCACATGCCACATTCAAATTAAAAGATAAATAAAAAAATATATTTATTTTTATTTATTGTATTTATTCCTTATGAACATGTCACAAAGACATATGAAATGGAAGGAGGAGAGGAGACATCGTTATTCACTCCAGTATCATTTTTCAGGAAACATCGTTCAGGAAAGATTCAAACCCCCCAAAAAGCTAATATGTGTTCTAATCCCTTTATATTTTTACCTGGCTAATAAATAATATCTAAAAGGTTGCATTCCAACTTAGATTTTGTTTAATTATTTTATTTCATATTATCCTAGTTACTGATTTACATACATTTATAAAATGTGTCCATCCCATTCCTTCTCTTCTTGGTTATGCTGCATCAACTTTTCTGGCATCCATACATTTACTTGTTCTAAGCAAAGCATTGTGGGACTTGTAGTCAGGTGTAGCCCAAATCTTTTCCACAAAGCATGCATGATTGTCTACTTCACCGTAGGAGGCGAATGAGGAGAGATCACGTTTCCTTTCTTTGTTTACTGAACAATTAATGTGGTCCCATGGCAGCCAGTTACGGCTCACAAGGAGACATGGGGACAAGGGTAGAAGGAATAATGTATTTTTAAAGTATTCAAATGGATTGAGCCCCCTCCCTGACTGATAAACTAATTCTTAATTACATTAATGTCAATTGGGGTCACAGGTGGAACACAGGTAATCAGCATTTCACTGGGCACTTTTGGTCTGTGAAATCTACCCAGATTACATGTTTATTAATAATGAAGACATTCTCAGGTTACTAAACCTTTTGTCTTTTCAACGAGATATGTCTATATACTTTTACCTGTATTAACAGTTGTTTTGGATTATGCCGCCCTATGCATTTCTGAATAGAGAAAAGCCTAATTTGGCTTTAATGCCACATTTTGGAAATAGGGGTATTGTAATATACTTAGTCGACTCTTGTTCTGGACAGTTTGTGGGTGTGGCTGGAGCGGTAAGTAGCGGTGGCGCTAATCCTCCGTTCAAAGCGGCTTTAAGAAGCGGACGATTTTAACAGACACAGTCAATGAGCCTTTGTCTTTGTGTAGCTGCATGTCATGTGTCATAAAGAGCGAAACGTGGCTACAAAGGGCCGTAGCGAGGTTCTTCCTGCGTTACCGGCAGGCGAGGTTTTAACATCGGCGTAGCAGGAGCGGCGTATGGCGACGTGGGCGGGCCTTTGTTAGCGCTCCGGGTTCTCACGGCGCTCCGGGGTAGTTTTTCCCACCCGATTACAGCGCTCCTCTGTGGCGCTTCTCTACGCTCTCGCATTCCGCCCCCCCCCACCCCCACCCCCACCCCATCCCCCCCATCCTTTCTCCCCGCGATTCCTCTCTTCTGTTTCCAAAGCGCTCTGAGGCACCAAACGCGTGCCTTTCCCCTTCAAAGCCTCCCTTTTATCTCCAAAACCCGCGAAAACCCAGGTCCTAGCCTAGAGGGCTAATGCAATGCGGCCCAGCTCCATTATTGATACGAGGAGTGTAATTTTACATCCAGAGGACACCCCCCACACCCCCCGTTGAATAATAAACTGTGGAGTAGCAGGGGATCACAGCGAGCGTAAACACCGCTGATTACCTCAGCGACACGCCCGAGCCGCCATAATCAGCACTGTAGGCCCAGCCCACTGAAATGCAAACCCCCCAACCTTCGAGCTCTCCGGCGGTGAATGCCATTACAGAAGGAGATACTACCGCAGGTTCACACGCTGAGCGGGGGATTCCTTTGCTCAGTAGACATTTAACTCCTTCCGTTTAAACAAAACGACATGAAAATTAAGATAAACGTGTCAAAGATCCGAATTATAGCTTGCTCTAAAATGGAAACTTTTAGCGCTGCTGAAAAGGGCCCCTGTGTTTGGGGTACAGGACTCAAAGGGCCCCTGTGTTTGGGGTACAGGACTCAAAGGGCCCCTGTGTTTGGGGTACAGGACTCAGAGAGCCCCTGTGTTTGGGGTACAGGACTCAAAGGGCCCATGTATTTGGGGTACAGGACTCAAATGGCCCCTGTATTTGGGGTACAGGACTCAAAGGGCCTATGTATTTGGGGTACAGGACCCAAAGGGCCCATGTATTTGGGGTACAGGACTCAAAGGGCCCATGTATTTGGGGTACAGGACTCAAAGGGCCCATGTATTTGGGGTACAGGACTCAAAGGGCCCCTGTATTTGGGGTACAGGACTCAAAGGGCCCATGTGTTTGGGGTACTGGACTCAAAGGGCCCCTGTGTTTGGGGTACAGGACTCAAATGGCCCCTGTATTTGGGGTACAGGACTCAAAGGGCCCCTGTGTTTGGGGTACTGGACTCAAAGGGCCCCTGTGTTTGGGGGTACTGGACTCAAAGGGCCCCTGTGTTTGGGGTACTGGACTCAGAAGAGCCCCTGTTGCTGAGGGAAACTGAGTATGTGCATGTTTGAACTCTGGCTGCCTCTGACCCAACACATATGCAGGTCCCTTAATGCTGACTAGAACATATCTTTAATAAATCGGATGGAAATAATCATTAAAAGTTTCATCAGTACACTTTAAAAAAAATCTGCTTTTATTGAAAAAGGTAGCTCAACTGAGAACTCATTTCTCTTTAGCAGTGACAAACTGGTGAGTCAAAGTGGGCAGGGAATGCAAGGGATTGTGTAGCCAGTTGGATGTAGAGAGCCAGTTTTGTGGGAAACAGACCAGGACAGCATTGTTATCACCCCCATTGCTATAGGAACATTAACGACCACGAGTGATTTGGGACCTCGGTTTGATGTCTCATCCAAGCATCTGCAAAATGGAATCATCATTAAAGGCAGAAAGTGAATATTACTGTCACATGCCCGGGACTGTGTTGTGTAACACGGTATAAAGCCGTTCAGTGAGATGCTATCCGTGTGTGTGTGGTAAGTCTAGTAACAAGCCGTTTCTCTTCTGAACACCAGACTCTTTGGCCAGCCGTTACCATGTCCAGTGGTCGCCTGAGTACTGCAGCCACAACGAGACCAGGGAGCCGGAGAAATCTGTCACCCAGGTAACGGAGGAACCGCATCGCCTGCCGCACGCTCGCCGAATTCGCCACCCGGCACCGTGCAGATTCGACGCGCTCTTTTCCCGACCCGCTTTCCGTCTGAAACAAATAAACATTTGCTGAACGCACAGAAAAATTCCCAGCGTTAAATCGACTCTAATACCGTTCATGCAAGTCCAGCAGGGACCGCTTGCACTCTTTTAGTGTTAGAAGAAAAAAAGAGTAGATTTCACACTGAACATTTTGCTGTGTATCATTACTTCTTCCATGTGGGCAGGAATGGTATGGAGCCGTCTGAAACACACTCAATGGGATTCACACACACACACACACACACACACACACACACACACACACACACACACACACACACACACACACACACACACACACACACACACACACACACACACACACACACACACACACACACACACACACACACACACACACACACACACACACACACACACACACACACACACACACACACACACACACACACACACACACACACACACACACACACACACACACACACACACACACACACACACACACACACACACACACACACACACACACACACACACACACACACACACACATCACCCCCCTCACAGGATGAGGCGGGGGCCTGTTTAGGATGCTGCTCTGTCTCACCCTGATACAGGACGGCAGTGGTGTAGTAATCAATGCATTCTTTAGCTGCTCCGTTCCTGGTTGCTAGGGAATACACATCCTTTTTTTCTATAGAATGCTGGAGAGAATGCCGGAGCGGTTCTTGTTCTCCGCGTGAATGAGGTGCCGCGGACGGTTTTAATCAAGGGCCTGTTGCTCTGTACCAGAACACCGCCCATTTACCCACCGCTGTCAAAACTCCAAGCTTACAAATAACTTTGGGGTTCCGGGGATCTGTAGCGGCTGGGTGCCAGTTTCCCTCAAAGAAGCGATGTAGGGAGTGGGGTTTTGAGGTTAGTGATTAACACCAGAAATAACTCTAGTCATTTTAGTTACAAAATCACATGCATACATGCAAGCTGTGTCAGAGAACATAACTATGGAGATGAAAGAGACACAATTGGTTGCCGAACACCCTTTTTTGACAGACACTGACATTAATGTTCTCTTCAGTTCTCAATTCTTTGTCTAAACTCTTTATTTAAACGCTTCCCATGATCCTGCGGGAGTCCCCTTGGTCAGGCTTTCTGCAGGACAGGATATCTTCCTGAAATTGAACGCTGATCAGATATTTTCTTTACATCTGAAAGGGAGGGTGCATGCATGTGCGGGTTTACGGAATTTAATTTTGGCATTTTCATAATCAGATTTTGTGACTCGTTTCCAAATTAAAAAGCTGGCGTTTCAAAGCTTCTCCTATACAACCGCTGCCGATAAAGCTCCTCGTATTCTGGTTTTAATTCAAGCCTTAATTCCCCCCCTCAGACCACAGAGAGGAAATATCATTTGAGGCTCGGTGTATCTAATTATCTCTTTGTGTCCTCTGGGATTTGACCTATGAGGCGAGTCAAGCTCATCAGCGCTGAAAAATGTATGTGCGTTTTTTTCACGTGCGTGCCACAGGAAAACTACATCAATCTCCCGGGCCTGCTGTTCTCCTGCAAATACAAGGTGACAGTCCACACCATGCGGTCCAAGGGCCGTTCCAAGGCAGAGAGCACGACCTTCATCACCCCAGCCTGCTCCACCCTGAGGGCCAAGAGCCCCAAACACATCCACTGCCCAGGGGAAGGAGGTGAGGCCGGCACTGATGCTGGGTCACGTTTATGTGGTGCCTTTCACAATCTCAAAGCGCTTTTGGGCCCTGAGGCTGGGTAGCAGTTACATAGTGGCCCTCGACATCTTAAATCTCTTTATGCTTCTGATGGAGGATGGCATTTAACACATAGACACTTTTATAACGAAGGGGAAGAAGTCTCAGCCAGTGCCAATGTGTAACGCTTATTCCTGGGTGCTACGCGGCAGCCATTTTAAACCAGCACGCTCATCACACACCAGCTGAGGTGGAGAGGGAGGGGATTATTAAAGCAGTTACACTGTAAAAGGGTTAGGTGGCCAGGTTGAAAAGAGCTGCTGTGGGAGTTTGGCACCTTTACTGTGGAAATCCTGCTCAATTAACATCACCTTCCAACCTGTACTGTGATAGATTTTTGCTTTCAGGATTTCTGCTAAGACAGAAAGCTAACAGTTCTAGTATAAGGTAGCATATACTCCAAGGGCTGCTGAACCCTCAAAGCACAAGGTCTATTTAATGAATGAATACATTTTCTGTGGCCCACATGAAAATGCAGCTTAATATATTGTCACACTGGGAAAAATTAAAAATGTATTAATATGAATGTCTGAGGCAGTATAACATGTATTCTATTCTCCAGCATCTCATAACTCACCTCTGCACCCCTCAGATTCTCATTGTGGGTTCTGGAACACAGTTTTGGACCTCCTGAGTTATGGTCCTGTGCCGTGATGGAATAAACACCCGTTTGATTTTCTTCTGGCAAAGCAACATGTACTTAAAACGGACACATACTACCGGGGATTTTTTCTCTCTTTGTGTGTCTAAGGAACCTCGCCGCTGAAAGTGTTGGCCAAGCCGGAAAACCTGACGGCGTCCTTCTCCACCCACGAGGGGAACGTCACCGGCAGCTTCTTCTGGAGGGTGTCGAAGCCACACCCCCACCAGCGCGTCACAGGTTACCAGGTCACCTGGGCGGAGGTCACCACAGAGAGCCGACAGAACAGCCTGCCCAATAGCATCATCTCCCAGTCCCAGATACTTCCCCCGGTAGGCAAAGCGCATTACATATCTTTATAAAACAGACACCCTTATGCACAGCCAATTACATCTTTATTTTTTACACACTGCCCTGTTATGTAGCCGTGCATTTACTGAAGCAATTCAGATTGAGTATCTGTCCCGAGAGTACAATGGCAACAGAGCACCTGATATTCGAACCTGAAACCTCTCTGTTACAAACCCAGCCTCTCAACTGCCACAACAAACTGCCTCCCGCATTAACCAGGTCAACTAATTATCATTCACAGTCCATCCAGTCAATTGGAGACCAATGTGTTGTCTGTGTTCTGCGTTGAAGTTCAGTTCTGATTGTTAAGGAGTTCCAGAACTGAAACACTTTGTTCAACAATGGCAGAAGCAGAGATGTCAGTGTACAAAACGAGACTCTGATTGTCTCGTTGCTTCATTACTGTCACTGGTAGTGGACTCTTTTGTGTTCCACTGCGTCTTCGTGAACTATGTTGGTTTGTCTGTGTGTCAGTGGTGTAGTATTTTTGGATTGTTTTTGCCCGGACGCAGAGCGTGCGGACTAGGCCCGGACTAGGCTGAGCTAGGCTTGCCTAGTCTTGTTTAAAAGTCTTTAAAATAAAGTCTTGCCTAGTCTTTAAAAACAAAAATCCACAAAATACAAGAACTTAAAAGGGGGTAGCACTAACCAGCTTGGTTGATTTAAGAATCAAAGGGTAATGATGTTTGTGCTTTGAGCCCAGTGTTATGTATGATATTGAGAGTGTAGGATGTAATGATAGGCGACAGTGGTGCCCTGGCTGACAGGCCATAGCCCAGGCAGTCCTGTGTGCTGAGGGGAGAGAGAGGGCTGTGAGGATGGCACAGTGTACTGGCCATCCACTCTCTTTCACCTGGCATTCGCCCTCCCTTTCATCCCATGCGTCGGACCCAGGGAACCAGCGAGTTTACATTTTTCCCCCTCTGCCAGAACCATCCAGGACCTGTTCTGCACTGCCCAGCAAGAACCTTCCATTTGATCTAAAAATATCTCCTCTGTAGTGAGATTATGCAGGAGGAAATCAAACATTTTCTGATTAAAAGAGGCCTTGCCTCTACCCCCGTAAGCAAAGTGTGTTCTCTGCTGTACAAGATTGGGTTTATTCCTGGTTTGGCTTAATGTACGGGGGGAATAAACTGTGGATGTTTATTATGGGCCATGTTTCCGTTCAAGGGCATCCGGTTTATATGCTGCAGAGTTTTTCCCAGGCCAAATTTCTCAGCCATTGGTGGGCGGGTTATACACTTCCATTCTGAGCGGTGTAACAATGGATTCTGGGGCTTTAGCACAAAGAGTTAAGAGTTGGTAGTTTGCTCCCGTACATGTGATTGATTATGAGACTCTTACAGTGTTTTATGTTCACTCTCAGGACCACAATCTGTTGGTGGTGTCCAACCTGCGTCCGGGGACTTACTACAGGCTGGAGGTGCAGGTGATAACGACGGGAGGGGAGGGGCCCGCCACCATGAAGACCTTTCAGACCCCCACCCTGTCACCAGCCTTTCAGCACCGTAAGGATCCCTTACCGCTGTGTTTACCAATTATACACGTCACAGAAATGTACTTGCTGTGCCATACATCATTTTTACAGTTTTTTTTGCTAGAGGACACTTCTGACATTTAAAATTGTAGATAATGTAAACTGAACACAATTCCTTTCCCCTTTATTGTCAGGAAAATACTGTGAATCCAGATGGCCCAATTCTGGTGATCAGTTGCTGTTTCTGATCCACAATGGCTGCTTCTGATCCACAATGGCCGTTACTGATCCTGTTGTTTCCTGTGTGTGTCATTTAGGGCCTAGGCTCAGACAGCACCACCTGCACCACCAGAAGCCATCAGCAGAGAGGCACTGAGACCCCGAGCCGACCCGGCACCAGCCGGACCAGAACCGGTTGTACTGGGAGGACCACTTCAGCAAGGGCATAGGAACACAGACCGGAATCAACAAAAAAATCAATAATCCGACTGACAGCATATTTACTTTGCCCCACTGAGTCCTGTGAGACAGTTTATTCCCCTCATCATCACACCTTGTGTTTCAATACAAAGCTTCCGGGACAACAACCAGACAGCGCCCCCACCTGGTCTGTGAAGAGAAGGGCAGTCTTCAGAAAATAAACACACCAATTACCAAGGCTACGGCATTAAACCTTACAAAATAGAAATATTCCATAAAAACTGAAGTCTCCCAGACAAAAGCAAGGAAAGCTGCATTGCTGCAAGCATTTCTCTTCATTTAGTTGAAAAAAAAAAAAAGATACCTTGCAAAAAAGACTCTTGAACAGAATGGAAAAAATGCCATAAGAATTGTAAAATACAATCATTATAACTATCATCTGTATGGAGAACGTAGTGTTGGATTGTACTATTTATTGTACTGTACCAAGTAATAAGACAAGGCGCTTAAATACATAATGTGGATGGCTAATGCATTTAATGAATTTTAACAAAGGAAAATTTCAGAAAGTGTGACATTGCATGTAGACGGCTGATTGATTTAAACTGTAAATGTTGCTTGCTTCAAACCAAATGCTCTTCATGGTTTTGCATGACAAAACATAGTGTTCTATTCTAGGCATGAAATACATCTTTGTTACCTCTTTTGAACATGTTAGCAAGACTCCACTAACAGATTAACAGAGAACTATGGGGAATAAATATGTATTGTTTATTAATAAAATAACTTAGTTTGCAAATGATGGAATTATATATGTGCTTGATTGGCTGTAGATCTGTTTGTGATGGTACAGTCAGTAAATGTCTATATTTATTTATGGATGTATTACAGTAAAACCTTTGATTTGTGTGTTTGTGTGTTTGTTTTGTAGTCTAGCCCTTTTTTAAACTGACAAAACTCCTTGTAAAGACATATTGTAAAAATGGAATTGTAAATATAGTCTGTTATGTTACCTATTATTTTTCCATGGTAGAAACTGTACATACTGTTAATTAATAAAAGAATCCTTAAACCTATTCCTTAAACCTACTGCTTCCTTTTATGCTGAATGATCACTGTGACTACTGTGAATTACTGTAGTAATTGACCTATTCTAGGCATTATTAACTCTGATTAGTTGGCTGTGTTTTTTCCATCTATTCAAGCACACACTCTCCTCTACAGCATGTGCAGAAATTAGCGTTAGCATTGGGGTGTCCAGTCGGTACTGGCAAGGTCAGGACTGGATGCTAGCCCATGGAGATGCATCAAGGGGCCAAGACTGGGCTTTCGTTTTGAAGCTCACTTCCTGGTTGGGCTGGGAGCAGCAATTGTGCCGTTGCTCACTAGCGCCACTGCGATTGGCTCCAGTATAGGTCTTTCACCATGTAAGTCAATGGCAGCAATGTGGTCAAAAATAAATTTTTCCCACAAAAAAATGTAATTGCAATAGGTGCCTTTCCTTCATATAATGCCTCTGCATGTGGTGATTCTTTTAAGTATTGTGTTGTTTGGACAGGGTATTAACATTTGTTCAGGACCAATCAGAGGGACAGGTTGAGTCCTCTTTGGCTTCACGGAGCAGACGCAGTTTGTACAAACGGGCGGCGAAAAAGACATCCGGAGCCTCAATTCAGTTTTTACGAGGCTGTGGAAAGGCAATGGGTGACATCACAGTGGCTTTGTCCATATTTTTATACAGTCTATGGGATGCATGCAAACACTGGAACAATGTATGGCTCAGCAGGATGAAGCACTCAGTATGCCTACAGCTTTGCTATTGGACACCCCCCTGCGCCCACATTGCTGAAGTCACAGAGCTTATCAGAGAAGCCCTGCCCCAGTATAGTTTTGGCAGTTTTTTATATGCCCTGGATAACCCCCGGACTCCACATGCGGTAAACCACCAGACCTCTTGAAATGTCTACACCACTGCCTCTGATCTCCAATGCAAGTTTCTCCCTCTGAAGCAGAACTAAGAGGCGATTAGCGGCCGCCCGAAGGCCAAAGATTCGGCGGGCCGCAATAGAAATATTACGTAGCAAAGCAATCAAATAGTCCAGGTTTATAGACGTTCAGCAATATTGTGCAAATGTATGAATCAGTCACACAATGTGATAATATTCCGTACTTTTTGCAACTGCAATTGATTAAAAATGTTTGTTTTTTTTAAATATTTATTTTTTTACAAGTGACACAGTTTGTTTTTACTGTACGACACACAGGGCCTGATTCACTAAGACCTTTTAGCACACGCAAAACTAATAACATAACCAATGATTGGTGCAAAACAAATTAGTTATTGGTTTTGTGTGGGCTGAAAGGTTTTGCACTCTTAGTAAAGTCTTAGTAAATCAGGCCCATAAAACGCAAACCAGGAGGAGGTGTTATCAACACATACAATCTTTTTGGTTCTTTATGGCAGTTTATTGTATGTATGTAATTTTGAAATAAGAAGAGAAGACTCCAAATGAATTCCAGTCACTTTTGTTCAGTGTCGCGAATTCCATTATATGGGCTTCAATAAGAAGCTGTTGATGAGCTGTTCAATGAGCTGTTTTTAGGACTACCTATTTTATCAGCATGAAAAATGCTTTGGATACCCAGATAATTAACCCGTGTCATTTCTGATTGGTCAGGGCAGTGTCCTGGTCCCGGTCGATTCCATGGTCGGGTGCTGATCGTTTTGAGCTGTCTTTTTCACACACTGCCCAATCCCACCAGCAAAAGGCTACAGTTTTTTGGGCAGATTTTCAATTACACCACAAGGGATTAGGTCCTTTGGTCCATGCCAGTGTAATTCCTGTCTATTCATTCATCAGCCTATCCTCGGCAGAGACCCCTTTCTGCCTGAGCCAATCAGAACGTCTCCTTTTCAACACTTCAGAGTTTGTCTCTCCAAATACCCCTACTCTCCCTGTGAAAACATCAAACACAAAAGGCTCTCGCTGTTTTTTCCCCTTTCTTTTGAAGCAAATTGCTGTAAATCTTGGGTTCTGAAGACAGTGAATAAAGGCAACAATGAAATAATGGCGGTGTGCCTCATCAGGCCTAAAGATAAGCCTTTGATAGGAATGGCTTTATTCCGCTAAACAATAATGGGATAATTCGCTATGAGCACAATGCGCCATTGTTGAGATTGGCGCGATCGCTTTCCACGTTCGGTAAACAGCGCCGTTGTCTGGGGTGGGCTTGGATAACCGCAAATCGCTCACAAATATTTACACTTCAGCCAAGCTGACATTTGTCTCAACTGGGCACACGGAGTGTGGAGAAACACTGACTCCATTCACAGAGCGGGCCAACAAAGACCGTCTCTGTCTCCCATTCACTTCCACTGACCCCCAGCCCCCCCCCCCCCCCAGCCCCCCACCTGCCCCTGCCTCTTCACATTAGCTCCAAAACAAGCATACACTGCCGTTTATCAGGCATCTCACACCATCCCTCTCCTTCATTCACCTGTACTTATTGGAGTTCGAGTTACTCCATCACAGCTGTTCCCACGTTGGGGATGGGGGACCCCCGCCACCGGGGGTATCCTGCAAAAGGCAGAAACATTTTTTTAAATTCTAAAAATATTTTGTTTATATTTCTATATCGCATATGTTCCATATGCAGTCTTTTAAAGATAATAATAATATTGCAATGTTTACATTGTACGAAAAAAAAAGCTACATGAATTATGTAGATCCATGGTATAATGATGTCACGAACGATGCTTTTATGTACGTGTGTGTTAAATAGGCACCTCTATTGGCGAACGTTAGGCGTTTTATTGAGATGGGGGTTCTCGGCCAGAGTGCTGTCATTTTTACGGGGACTGAGATGGTAAATTCTGGGAACCCCGCTAAGATGGACGGACAGACTGACAGATGCACGCTCGTTCACAGCGGACACCCGCTGTTTACCTTCCTACCTCCCTTTGAAATGATGGCATTTTATATCTCTCAGACCCCGGGTTAAATTATCCGAGCGACGGACGAAATTGAATGTGAACGGCGAGTTTCGTTTTCCGCCCTCATCAGCGCGAGCAGACGGGGCGAGCTGGTGAAAAGTGCCCTGACCCTGCCTTAGGGGGCGGAGTGTTTTTGGTTAGGATCCAGCGAGGGCCAGGCGCCAACGGAAAACGTTTGCCTGTCAGGCAGAGAGGATGTTCAGTCTAAGCCTAATGAAGGCCAGAACGTGCATGTATGTGCGCGAGTGTGTATGTGTGTGTGTGTGCGTGGACATTTCAGGATGCACCAGGCTAACGAGGACGATAGGCCAGGTTGCACCTGTGCGCTACAAAGACACCATGCCACCGAAACAACCGCTTGTCCCCGTTATAAAAACAAAAAGTGACAGAGTCAAAATCCCAAACAGAAATGTGGGGGGAAAAAAACCAGAGTGAAGTTATTGCACAAACCTTATAGGAGGTCCCGCTTGCACAAGATGCAATGGACACCCCTGTTTTACCTCCCCGCACACTGACGGCACTGTTCTTCTTCCTCTGTGAAGGAGAGCCCGGCTGACGTGAATGCATTGATCTCTCTCCGTGGAGACATCACTCACTCTCTCTCGCTCTCTCGCTCGCTCCGCTCCGCTCTCAGGCCCGAGCTTTTGTAGGGAGCCACACACATGGGTGACTAATCATCCAAGGGCCGCAGGGCATCCTTCTGTATCGCGGCGCGGGGCTAACTGGAGCCATTCCTTTCCCCTTAGCATTATTGTGGGGATGGGAAAAGTGATTCATCTCTGTACCTCTCCCATATGAAACAGCTAATACCTGCTCCACAGAAGTGGCTTTGCTCATTTTGTCCCTGGAAGTCGGTTTGTCTTTGTCTTTCGGAAACGGGCGGCTTTGAATGCTTTTCATTAAAGCCTGTCGGAATGTCCCCCACAAGGGACGCTCCCCTGAACACTCAGATTACTCTCAGGCGCTTTTTTGTTTTGTTTCGATCGCTTCTGCGCGTTCCCTGCAAGGAACACGCGTTTGGTTTGCGATGCAGCGCGCTGCACGCAAACGTCCAGCCGCACGGTTCAGACTGTGGCGCAAGGGGAGTTTTGATAGTGTTTCTGCGCAGCCGGTATTGACACTGTGACGTCATTACGGCGTCGGACTCACATCAGGCATCGGGTTCCAATTTTACTCCTTCTGAGAAAGTCACCTACACCTACAGCACTCAGGTTGGTCAGCTGACCGTTTCCATGACTACACAGACACGCCGGGCCTCATTCATGAAACATTCCTAAATATGAAAGTACATTTACGTACGAAACAAGTCAGTACGAAAAATTTACGCTGGATTCATCAAACCTTGCGATTTTATTTATTTTTTTATTATTATTTCAGATTTTTCCCCATTTGGTAGCCAATTGTACCCTATTTAATTAAATTTCCTGTGTAGCAACCGCTTGAGAATTCACCGCTACAACCCCGTCAGCCGGTAGTGGGAAAGAGGCCGCCACACCCTCTTCAGGCCGTGACTCCTCAGGCTCCTGACTGTGATTCCAGCCTGTGGCCATTTTGTATGCGACGATTCTCCCCCACGAGTCCTCCCCCCACCCACCCTGGGAGCGGCTGCCAGTTGCCAGTCCCTCAAGGCACCGGTCATACTCGCATCTGGCAGGACCGGGGATCGAACCGCCCCTTAGACCGCTGTGCCACTGCGGCGCCTGCAAGAAAGGCAGATTTGTTCGTATTCAGCGTGTATGTTCATGCCAATTCATCGTAAATGACAAGCGCGTTCACCTTATTTTGTGATTAGCATAAATCCACGCCCATGAATTGCCTTATATAGAAGTTGTCACTTCCACTTAAAGGTGCATACGAAGTCAAAATGACCAAGACAAAGCAAAATAAATAATTATTCTGACACTGAAAGCAAAGTTTTATGAGTAAAAAAAATTAGGATAAAAAAATTGTTTAGTATCGTCTGTTCTGTGGTCAAAGTAAATAGTAAAGTAGCCTACATAGTAAAGTAAAAACCCTGGTAGGATATAACATGCAGGAAATGCAGAATCTCCCGTCTCACAAACTGTTAAAGTTAAAGCCTTTCTGCAATGGACAAGCGCATTGCCTCCATCTGCCAAGCACTATGGTCTTTCTCGCAGCCTGGAAATAAATAAAGATAATTAAATTATTAATTTCGTCATTTTGTTGGTGTTCTGTGCGTGCGGGAGGTGGTTTGAAATCCACGATCCACTAATGATGGAAAGAGATATTTAGGAATCTATACCAGCCGTCTCTCACCGCAGCGTTCTGAACTGCCCCGCAGAATGAAGCTGTCGTGGTTCCAGGCAACCGGGCCAGGACGTTAAGCATTAAATTTTGAATGGCATACGAGCTGCACAAATGTGATAGCCCTTTCTGTTCATATATGCAAACATATCTTTGGATAGAGCCTTGAGGCTACGTTTGTGCAGAACAGTTGGCACCAATAACATTGGGAAGGTTGGCAATTTCATAAAAACCCGAAAACGACTAACCAGGCATACATCACTCTCAGCCAACAAATAGCCTAAGCACGATTCTAAAGATGCGTTTGGTTCTCTCCTAAGGAGCCAAGTCTTCCAACAGCACAAGATCAGCCATTGCCACGCTGGCTATACAGATCTGTAAGTTATTTTATAGCACATTTTATCCAATTGTAAAATGTGTTTCAATTAGCATATTTAACATCATATAACATTTTAATCAATTCAGAAAAATAGTAGCTTACTGGGAGCATTAATTAAGTTATGGGTCTAATTAAATAAATTCATAGCCTACAATTGATTAATAGACTCTACATTTAGTCCTGTGAATTTAACTTAAAATATTCAAATTGACATTCAGAAGCTACATTTAGCGGCATTTTGAAATTACGGATGCAGTACGTGTGGTCCTGAGCAGGTTCTCATGGCATACGTACGAACAAACACGTTCGTACATACGAACAGATGAGATACAAAAACTTTGATGAATGCCAAAATACAAACAGAATTGCTAATGCGAACGACTTACGTGCAATTTTGTTCTGCTCACGTTTCACGAATGAGGCCCAGTGTGTACACGTACGGCTGCACTCTCTCCCTATCTTGATTTAGGGCAACAAAAATATCTGTGTCTCATTCTCTTTCCAGGAAACATCTTCCTCTTTCCACAGGCTACAAGGACCACAAGGAGTACATTTCTCAAGCAGATAGTCAGATTAATGTTTCATTTTGTTTTTGAAATACTTTATTTATTATCCCTCTTCAAGACATGCTTCTTGTCTAAACAGATATCTCACATTTACTCATACATGTTACTTTATAAACCATCCCTTCAGGCTTATGCTTTTAGATATCATATTGTACTTATTCAAGCAGACAGACAGATAGATGAACAGATTGTCCCCTTATGATGATTTTTATTCTCCAAAGCTGGTACTTGACCAAAACAGATTCCCATATGAGAACTCCAAGGCACCGTTCTCAGAAGAGGCATAAACTGGTATTTAGAAAGCCTCTATTAAATTAGAAAATCCATATCGGAAAGGGCCCTCGTGTTCAGAGACAGTTAAGAGTCTCCTCTAAGTAGAGTGCCATGGAATTCCTCTCTTGTGCTCTATTCCCAAAGAGAACATCCACAATTTTAATATAATATTTTTGCCATTTGAAAATTGGATATCTTCTGTATTACAGAATAAAAAAAACTATTCATAAATGACAATGGACCAAGGCATACCATACGTACCAAGAAATATAACAATGAGAGAAAATATAGGCTAAGACGAAGAACACAGGACCATTTGAAGGAAGCTATGCAAAAAGACAACAACCTTCCCCCGACAAACCTGTGTGAGACATTCCCCATTAGAAGTCATTCCCACGGCCGTCACTCTGTATTTCAGTCAGGGTTTTTTTTCTCTTCCCGAGACGCACGAGGTTCTGACATGACAGCTGCGCCCCTCCAGCAGTGGACCTGGTTTTGAATACAGTGGCCATGTGTGGGAAATTAAAAGATCCAGCGTCCGGCTCAGCCGCAGACCAGAAGCCGCGCGGGTCACCGGTACACAAGGACTCCTTTGAAATCCCGACATGTTTGAAAACCATCTCCCTCCAAAGGCATAATTAGATCTTACTTGCAAACCAAAACATTCCTTTACACAGCACATGTGTGGGGAGGATATTGTTTCTCATAACGGGCGTAATAAATTTGGACCCAATACTCCGCCATTACTCCGATTAGCTGTAATCCCCCATAGAGCCTCTTCAAAAGGAACAAACAAATATTTTCCTGCTTGTTTCCTGTGATATTAATCAGGTTAAGAGGGTCCTCATATTTTTAATCTCCCCCGGTTTATCATCTTAACCTCATCTGCCCCGTTTGGGAATCCTAACTGACATGAAAGCTTTGAGAGGTAGGTTCCTATCAGCTCAATCCAGATCCACAAACACGGTATAGAGTAACCTGATTATGTTTCTTTCCACGAGATACAGTCAAGCCAATGTCATCTTCATCTTCACAGTACGCAAACACATCATTTAAATGGTTGCAATTGGCATTTTACAATGTCCAATATCAAATATCTACTATCAGGTGCTGTGAACTGGCCAATAACAGGATGGGATCCCTTATAGATAGACAGACTTGACAAACAATATGATTAAATAAAATGATTCACAAGAAATAGCCTTATAAAAAACAGAGTTAGAACATATTAACATTTACCGTTTAAAATATTTAATAAAAAATGGCACATCTTTTTTCTGCACAGGCACCTTTACCTATACCTGCACATATACCTATACCTGCCCCTTTAACTATAGGCCTACCTGCACATATACCTATACCTGCAACTTTAACTATAGGCCTACGTGCACATATACCTATACCTGCACATATACCCATCAGGGGCTGAATGGTTGTGTCTAGCTTGGTAATTATTTCACCCCTGGAACTGATGCTACATGTTGCCTGAGAAACAAAAACAGGCAGGCCCGGACTGGCCATCTGGCAAATGCCAGAAAGGCCAGTGTGATTTTCTATTGTTCTGGGCCGGTCTGACTTGTTGCGAGAAAGAGAGATAGAGAACAAAAACATTAAAAAAGATCAACGTAGCTACTCCAGTCATCGGCCCCACTAGTGAGATGGGCCGGCCCACTTTAATAGGGGTTTCTCCCCCGACAAAGTAAACTGTTCCACGTCATGAGCACGTTATGCAAAAAGAGGCCCTAGCTAGTTGAGCGTTCAAATCGGTTCAAATCGATATCTGTGGTTAAAATGGATAAACAAACGAGTGTCAAAGTAAAGGGTGGTGCCGGAAAACTAAGGGATAAAAAACGTAAATGTCTTCCACCGATGTGGCAAAATGTGCTAAAATTCTGGACATATTTTAATTTCCCCCCGTATATAAGGAAATATAAAGATCAATGCAAATGACCTAGTTCCTACTCTCACTGGAGGGAAATACGGGAACTAGGAAAAAAAAGGGGCGTAACTAAAAACGACCCATATAACCAGGCGACGTCACACGAAAGCAAAGAGTTTCGAGCTCGGGAAACACAACGAGCTAAAAAAAACACTGAATACTCAAACATATGCAAAACAGTGAACAAAGGAAATGCTAACGTGAAATGAGAGGAAATGCCTCGTAGGTAACAAACAAAGGAACCTAAATTAGAGCTAATCAAAAAGGGAGAACGCGACAAGCGAAAAATAATTCCCTAGCTCTAAACGGAGCGGACTGCTTGCTGCAGGAATATAAAGAAAGCAGTCTCCATGTCCTAACCTACCGGCAGAATGCCACACGCAAGACATGCGAACAATAAAGGCCATATCTAAAAAAAAACCGGGTGAACGGCACACGAGAGCAACGAATCTCAAGCTCGGTAAACGAGCTGAACAAACACTGAATACCTTACAGTATAAAAAAACAGTGAACGAGAGATGCTAACGTGAAATGAGAGGAAATGCCTCGTAGGTAACAAACAAAGGAACCTAAATTAGAGCTAATCAAAAGGGAGAACACGACAAGCGAAAAATAATTCCCTAGCTCTAAACGGAGCGAACTGCTTGCTGCAGGAATATAAAGAAAAGCAGTTTCCGTGTCCTAACCTACCGGCAGTGCCAAACGCAAGACATGCGACAAATAATGGCCCCTTGATTTCAATAAAGGCAAAGAGCAATGAGATGGCGGAAGGAACAGAGATCTAACGTTCCATGGCTACTTTCATAGGCTTGCAGTCACACGCAGAAAACATAAAGGGGGTAAACGCCTGATCTCCCAGGAGAGAGAAACATTTTACAGGTGAGCCGACGGTACACCGCCATCCCATACCTTTACTAGCAAAATGACTAATGCAAGCTTAGTAGAAAATACACGCCCTAGCCTCTCAGTAAAGGGGAATGTAACGAGGAGGCGAAAGGAACAGAGAGCTAACGTTCCAAGGCTACTTTCCGAGACTCGCAGTCACACGCAAACATGTCCACAACATCGCCCAGTCTCCCTATAGGAAGACATGTACCGAAGGTTGAACAGGACAGCTGCACCGGACATTTACCGGCTAAAATACTAATGCGAGATTAGTAGAAAATAACCGCCCTAGCCTCTCAGTAAATAAAAAGCCCTGACTCACAACAAAGGAGAGACGTAGTCCACGAGAAGGAGACAACAGGCAACAAATGTACCGAAGCTACTAACCGGCTCACTGTCACACGCAAATGAGTAGAAGCACAAACGCCTGGATTCTCACTAAGAAAACCAAACAAGGCGAATGGCACAAAGAAGTGCTGCCCTATACTTCTACGAGATAAGTAACTAAGTAAAAGCAGGAATGCCCGGTCTCTCAATAAGGAGAAACCATAGAAAGGCGAAATAGAGCAGAGAACTCCCATACTTCTACGAGCTAAGTGACTAAAGAAGAGCCAGCAATAATAAACGCCCTTCCTCGATAACGAGAAGAGTAAGAACAGGTGAGTAGCATAATGGCACAACAACACACACACCCAACAGTGTGAAATAAAGCAAAATACAAAATAATATCGAAGCCCAGAACGGAGCAAAACGTGGGCTTAAATGACTCCCAGATAACCACGCACCAGTGTGGATGCTGACAGAAGCTCCGCAATCAAGGCGGGGCGGAGCAAGCATCCACTAAAAGGGCAGCGCCCTCGCGTGGCTACCGAGGAAAATGACCGCATGGGGGAAAAAGGCGTCAAAACCATGACAGGACCCCCCTTCTAAGGGACGACCCAGGCGATCCCTCAGGGAAAAACCTGCGGACGTTCCCAAAGAGAGCAATAACCGAAAAATCAAATATATACAAAGATTTTTATTTTTTATTTTTTTGGAAGGGTAAGGGGCGCAAAAAACCCGAGGGTATCTAACCAACGTGACCCGAGACTCCTGGGTCACGAACGGAAAGGCAGCAACCCAAAAAAGAAAAACCTAAACACTGGGAAAAACCCCTCAGCCTCTGACAGATTCCCCGTAGAATCTGAGAGGAGCTGCAACAAAGGTTCCCTAGTGACACGTAGAAACCAAACCAGTGATCAACTGGCCCACTCGGCGCCTATCTACCAGGGTAGCTGAAAACAAAAAACACTAAGGGGCACTCACAATAAACCAAGACACAAACTTTAAACAGTTAGCCACAAAAAGCAATCTCAGTAAAAAATCCCTTAGAAAGCCGCTGGCCCCGGTAATGGCTTCGATATTCTGTAATGGAGGCGTGACGTGTGAGGTTGGAGAGACCAAACGCAGCAAGGGGATTCATTAAGCTTAATTAAAAGCCACTGAGACGGAGAGACCCCGTATATAAGGAAATATAAAGATCAACGCAAATTACCTAGTTCCTACTCTCACTGGAGGGAAATACGGGAACTAGGAAAAAAAGGGGCGTAACTAAAAACAACCCATATAACCGGGCGACGTCACACGAAAGCAAAGAGTTTCGAGCTCGGGAAACACAACGAGCTAAAAAACACACTGAATACTCAAACGTATGCAAAACAGTGAACAAACGAAATGCAACGTGAAATGAGAGGAAATGCCTCGTAGGTAACAAACAAAGGAACCTAAATTAGAGCTAATCAAAAAGGGAGAACGCGACAAGCGAAAAATAATTCCCTAGCTCTAAACGGAGCGGACTGCTTGCTGCAGGAATATAAAGAAAGCAGTCTCCATGTCCTAACCTACCGGCAGAATGCCACACGCAAGACATGCGAACACTAAAGGCCATATCTAAAAAAAAAACGGGTGAACGGCACACGAGAGCAATGAATCTCAAGCTCGGTAAACACAACGAGCTGAACAAACACTGAATACCTTACAGTAGAAAAAAACAGTGAACGAGAGATGCTAACGTGAAATGAGAGGAAATGCCTTGTAGGTAACAAACAAAGGAACCTAAATTAGAGTTAATCAAAAGGGAGAACACGACAAGCGAAAAATAATTCCCTAGCTCTAAACGGAGCGAACTGCTTGCTGCAGGAATATAAAGAAAAGCTGTTTCCGTGTCCTAACCTACCGGCAGTGCCAAACGCAAGACATGCGACAAATAATGGCCCTTGATTTCAATAAAGGGAAAGAGCAACGAGATGGCGGAAGGAACAGAGATCTAACGTTCCATGGCTACTTTCATAGGCTTGCAGTCACACGCAGAAAACATAAAGGGGGTCAACGCCCGATCTCCCAGGAGAGAGAAACATTTTACAGGTGAGCCGACGGTAAACCGCCGTCCCATACCTTTACTAGCAAAATGACTAACGCAAGCTTAGTAGAAAATACACTCCCTAGCCTCTCAGTAAAGGGGAATGTAACGAGGAGGTGAAAGGAACAGAGAGCTAACGTTCCAAGGCTACTTTCAGAGACTCGAAGTCACATGCAAACATGTCCACAACATCGGCCAGTCTCCCTATAGGAAGACATGTACCGAAGGTTGAACAGGACAGCTGCACCGGACATTTACCGGCTAAAATACTAATGCGAGATGAGTAGAAAATAACCGCCCTAGCCTCTCAGTAAATAAAAAGCCCTGACTCACAACAAAGGAGAGACGTAGTCCACGAGAAGGAGACAACAGGGAACAAATGTACCGAAGCTACTAACCGGCTCACTGTCACACGCAAATGAGTAGAAGCTCAAACGCCTGGATTCTCACTAAGAAAACCAAACAAGGCGAATGGCACAAAGAACTGCTGCCCTATACTTCTACGAGATAAGTAATTAAGTAAAAGCGTGAACGCCCGGTCTCTCAATAAGGAGAAACCATAGAAAGGCGAAATAGAGCAGAGAACTCCCATACTTCTACGAGCTAAGTGACTAAAGAAGAGCCAGCAATAATAAACGTCCTTCCTCGATAACGAGAAGAGTAAGAACAGGCGAGTAGCATAATGGCACAACAACACACACACCCAACAGTGCGAAATAAAGCAAAATACAAAATAATATCGAAGCCCAGAACGGAGCAAAACGTGGGCTTAAATAACTCCCAGGTAACCACGCACCGATGTGGATGCTGACAGAAGCTCCGTAATCAAGGCGGAGCGGAGCAAGCATCCACTAAAAGGGCAGCACCCTCGCGTGGCTACCGAGGAAAACGACTGCATGGGGAAAAAGGCGTCAAAACCATGACATTGGTAACTATTTCACCCCTGGAGCTGATGCTACATGTTGCCTGAGAAACAGGAACAGGCAGGCCCGGACCGGCCATCTGGCAGTTCTGGAAAATGCCAGAAAGGCCCGGTGTGATGTTCTACTGTTTTGGGCAGGTCTGACTCCCTTGTTGCGAGTGAGAGATAGAGAACAAAAACATTAAAAAAGATCAACGTAGCCGCTCCAGTCATCGGCCCACTAGTGAGATGGGCCGGCCCACTTTAATAGGGGTCTCCCCCCGGCTCCCCCGACAAAGTAAACTGTTCCACGTCATGAGCACATTATGCAAAAAGAGGCCCTAGCTAGATGCGCTTTCAAATCGGTTCAAATAGATATCTGTGGTTAAAAAGGATAAACAAAACGAGTGTCAAAGAAAGGGTGGTGCCGGAAAACTAAGGGATAAAAAATGTAAATGTCTTCCACCGATGTGGCAAAATGTGCTAAAATTCTGGACATATTTAAATTTCCCCCCAGTCTGCCCAGACGAGTGCTAACGTTAGCCAGGTCAGTCTACAAAGTAGGCCTACTAGTTCTGCAGTTCTGTAGGCCTACGTTCTGGTTTCTTTGGGCACGGATTGCATCATCGACAAGGTAGCAGAGACGAGTGCACTGATACAATGTCTTCTGACTTCAAGTAGGACATTGTTGTTATTTTCATATTCTATTCTATTCATTTGTGGCTTGGTCATATATTGATTGGTCATGTGAAAGCGTTGGCCTTGTTAAGCCAGTTGGTCGTGTGTGTGTTTTTTGGCCGGCGTGCTGTGTTTGTGTGATTCTGAATGTGTTTGTATGTACACTATGGAGTGAGTCTTCGTCTTATTTCATGACATCTCAGGTGTCAAGTCGTTGCTGCCTTGTTATGGTGCCTGCAATTGCTGACGGCATTTCTCTGCGTACTGTGTATGTGTGTGTGCACGGCTGTGCGAGTGCCGTCAGATGGATTGCATGAAGTTGATTTAATAGGTAAGCGAGCGCTGTGACATCAAACTTAGACTGTTGCTGTGAGAGTCTGTTAGGTCACCGTAAACTTGAGCTAGTGACCTATGCAATCACATGCCGCTACCGGCGTAATGTATTAATAAATACTAAAGAAAAAAATGTTTGTTGGTGAAATATAACATCTACAATGATTAAATAATAATTGCCATGGAATATAAATGAAAAACATCTCGCCTGTCTCAGAGACGGATTTTAAATTGGTCTAATAACTTACTGGATGCAGAAGCAGTGAACACACACACCAGTGCAAGTGCAAACTTTGGAATAGCCTAGCCCTAGCTCTTGATAATTACCAAATGGGCCAGTCAAGACCACAAATACTGGGGACGAATTTTGGTCCCAGTCCGGCTCTGGGAACAGGCATCGCATTTCCCCACCTCTCTGAAGTTGCCTGCCTGGGTCAACAGTGCTGGACAGCAGCTTAACCTTGGAGGTGAGGTCAAAGGTTAGCTTCTCTGTTGAGGCCGGACAAGGTGACAGAAAGCAAACAAGGAAGCGGTCAGCACAAATCCACAGACATAGAGAGGACATATATTGACACTGCCAGGGCAGGGGCTACTGAAATTACACAGAAATGCCTGGGGCTGTTTCTGTGAGCCAGTGGGCTGTTCGCAAACAGGTCACCTGTAAACTAAATTTTACAATTTGGACAATTTTTGAAGGAAGGTTCTGTCTTTAGAGTCAGATGGATGATTCCATTGGTTTTCGCTGAGGCGAGTTACTTTGGAATCCTTAAGGGTACCATACAATTAATTAATATTATCATCCTTATTAGCCATTTTAAAAATGTAGCACGTTGTATTTGTAGCGCAAATTCTATAGATTCCATAGCACTAAAAAAAACACATTTTACTACAGCTTCTTATTTTCACTGTCTTGTATGCCAAACACTTTAATCTCTTCAGTACGAAATGTCACGGCATGCGACTGCAATAACAAAACCATCATTATCGTGTTGGAAAATGTCGGTCAAAGGGGTTCAGCGAGAAGTCACTGAAAATGAGGGAAACTAATGCAGAGCAGACGGTAGAGGCGTGCGCTTCAATAACCAAAGTCGTGCCTCCACTGGCTGCTCCTCAGGGCTGCTCCTCAAGGTCATGGAGAACGGAGCCTGCATGTCAATGCAAATGAGACCCTTTGGTTATGAGGACGGGCCATTATTGGTTAAACGAATGACCGATCCCAATGGGGAAAATACAACTGATTTAAAGCACATACATCTTGTCTCTCTCATTTTAGGAATTTAACAGATGCTCTTATCCAGAGTCCCTTACACCATAGATATAGAACCATAGATGTGACATATGTCATGGTTAGTGGCACAGTTTTTGAGACCATACCCAGGTAAGATGGTGGCCAGTAACCATGGTTTTATAGCTGTGAACCAATCATCAGCTATCTGGCTTCTGAGACCCGACTATGACATCACAGTGGGTTAGAAAGTACATGACACTTTGCCATAGGTTCCTATTATAGCTGTACCCAGGTAAGATGGCTGCCAAATTGTTCCATTTCAGAATTCCAAATTACTATTACATTACATGATATGTCATATCTATGGTTCTATATCTATGGCTTACACAACATGCATTCTTTTGCAAGCTGTCCATTAGATCACCTGGGTAATTGCAGTATAGGTATTTTTCAGTAATAGGAAAATAACATACAGAGTGTCCACCCTCACATGTACAAACAGCCAGCCCAGTCCAGTCTTACACTGTGAGATCTCCAGGACAAATCCAGTTCCCAGTTCCCCAGCCCCCTCTCTCCATCTATCTCTTTGAACTCTTTTGATAAGTTGCCACAATATTGGCCACTGCTGTGACAAAACAGTAAATTTATTGAAGCTATTACAATAAATTTAGCAGAAGTCATTCTGTCAAATTATATTCCCGGGTGCAAAAGTAATTGCGATTAGATTAATCCATAGAGGACACTGTGAAGTTTATTTAACCAATGCCTGAGGCGTCATAGTGTAGCGGTCTGGTCGTTATAGAGTTGGCAATGTCACAATAATCATATTGGCCACTTCAAAAGACCACTTCACAGAATTGGAATATTTCTTTAAAAACTATAAACTTTTTTCTGGTTTTGGAATTTGACAATAAAAAAACAGTTTGAACGAACATGTGTGCAAAATTTACAAAGCTAGTCGGAGGCTCCAAGGGTCCAACGAAATGTGACAAACTCAGGCCAAGTTATCGAAAACAGCAACTGCTGCGAGCATTATCCGAACGACGGCAAAAATAGCAGCCGCTGAAAAAAACCAGACAATAAAAGCAAACCTCTTGGGAGGTGACTGCGCGTCTGTAAAGTTTTCAATGTGAGGCTTTTGCACCTCTCGTCGTAAAGCAATGTTTGAATAAGTGTGTGACCCAAAAGAAAAAGACGCATCTGGAGGCCTGGGCAGAGAAGGGTTTTATAACACACTACAAAAATCATAAAGAAACAATGAAACAATAATAGAAAATAGCGTTTGTTTCCAGGCACTGTCAAACAGCATGTGTACGATGTACAGACCATATGGCCTGTCTGGAGTTTGCGTGCTCTGTGTTTGGGGGTCTCGGGGGGTCCGCTTTCGCCCGTCTGCACAGAGCTCAGATTGTACAGCGATGCCTCCGCTTGTGAACTTGACCTTCAAAGCACATGGCTGCCGAAGTCTATTTTCCCTCACCTGGGGAATGTCTAACCCAAACTTGCCTTTGATCAAAATCCCACCCAGGGGGTTGCTGGGTGTCTCATCCCATGAATGCGCCGGGTTCCAGTGCGTTGATTTGGCCCCGGGGGTCTGCCACGTCGGTGCTAACAGGGCTAGCGGGCCTGCGGGGCAGCACCTTGCTGGACTCTGGCGCTGTCCAGGGATGGAGGGTGTTGTCGGTCCGTCTGTAACAGGCGGAATGAGTGCTCGGCTCGGCTGGCGGAGGGAGAAGAAGTGGCAGTTTGCAGGACGATCGAGCTTCAGAAGAAGCGCTCGATCGTCAGGCGCCTGCAGGTGACCGGTTAGAGTCAGTGAAAGGCTGCGTCCCAAACCAGTGTTACAGGAAGCCACTGTGAGGGCCACTTGTTACCAGGCGGTTCACGGGGGGGGGGGGGTCAGTGAAGTGGGACAAACGTTTGGGACAAACTCAGACCTATACGCTCCTGTTTCCACCACTGTGAAACGTGGCTTTGTTTTCACCTACATGAAACTAGCAATGCCTTCCAATAGGTATTGACTTCAACTGCCTTTTGACTCTGAAAAAAATGATATGGCTTTTTAGATCACATTCAAAGTATCCACTGCCAACAGCAATGCACTGGAAGATCAGAGAAATTAAAAACAGCACAAATCAACATTTTTGTACAATTTGGCCACAAGCAACCAAAATTACAATTGATAACAGTCATATCTCCCAAAGAAAGACTGTGTGTGTGCGTGTGTGTGCGTGTGCATGTGCGTGCGTGTGGGTGCATGTGCGTGCGTGTGTGTAGGCATACAGAAAAGAACAACACTGTGAGCAGCCATCTTCTCAATTCCAAAATTATTTTCTCTGCATTTTGAAAACAATTGGACAGGGGAGGGGAACCCTTCTATTTGATGACAGAAAGAAAAAAACCATCAAAGTAATTTAACATACTTTGTATTATAGCAATAACATATGTCTAAATATAATAAAATCAGAAAAATGCACATATCTACTTACTGCTGTCAAACAGCTGGATTAAAAAAAACACCGTTTCTGGTCTCTGAGATTTACTCTGTGTAACGTGTGTGTGTGTGTGTGTGTGTGCGCGTGTGTGTGTCTGTGTGTCTATGTGCGCGCTTGTGTGGGTGTGAATGTGTATGAGCGAGTGTGTGTGTGTGTGTGCATGCGTGTGTGTGTGTGTGTGTGTGTGCGCGTGTGTGTGGGTGTGAATGTGTACGAGCAAGTGTGTGTGTGTGTTCTAGGATTTAGAGCCCAGTTCCAGCCCTGAACACCGTTGATTGTAATTATGATGAACAGGCTGTTATGCCCTGTGGCACACAAAAGGAATCTGGACGTGTTTAAAGTGCTAACTTTTATGTTTTTTTTTTCTTATACTTTTACGAAGTTAAATTCTGATGTGAAGGACGGCTGGTTTGCATTAACACAACATTAATTTCAAACAGGAGGCGACTAAACTCTCTGCTCCGTTACTCTCACATTGAAGCCCTCTGCCTATCTACGAGGTAAGCCCAGCCCTTCAGCCGAAAAGGTTCATTCTGCTTTCCCCAAACCGTGAGCGTACGCCTGGTTGACTCTGACTGGCCTCCCCATGCCCTTACTGAGTACCAGTTTTATACAAACATAAACCAAATGTTACATGGATGGACCAGCATTGACATTGGCCTTTCTATTTTATTTTATTTTATTGTCTTTACATTACATTTGGAATTTAGCAGGTGATCTTATCCAGATTGACTTGCGCAGCTTACAGTTTATTACATAAAATCATGCAAAAATTTATGCAGCCAGATATTTACAGAAACAATTCTAGTCAAGTACGTGGCTCAAGCCAGTGCTCCACCCAATAGTATTTGCACATGCCTTTGCATATTCCCTTATGTGGAGAAAATTAATAAGTGAGTTTACAAATGATCCATTACAAAGCTGTATGTTAACTAAAGTGATTCAGGTTAAGTACAAGGGCGCAAGTGCCCGTGCCCAACCTAGGATTCAAACCTGCAGCCTCTGAGTTTAGCCTCAGTTTAGCAGCCTCTGAGTTTAAGGAGCTTAGCTCCTTAACCAATATACAACAGTGTTTGGATTGTGATACACGGGATACTCTGCACAGACCCCTCTTACCCCTGACCTTTGACCTGTACATTTGTGTGCACCTGCTGAAAACGCTACCACAGACAAAAAATGGCTCACAGCTGTCCACGGTCTTGATTCTTAAATAAACATGAATATCTTGTAATGATGCAGATTTTTCTGCAGCCCATGGAGTTTCATGAAGAGGTCAACTCCATAAAGCAGCTCAAAATTGGACTTTTTTTCCACGGAGTTCACCATACTGTTGAATTAGTGTGAATTTTGTAGCATTTGTGCTTATCAAATTTCTCTGACAGCAGACCCTGAGAACACAAACCAGACATGTGGCATAGTTTGACACAGACTATCTGAGACAGGGTTGCTCTTTGCAGTTCTTTGAACTACGTTTTCAAAAAGGTATGCTCAATGTCAAAACAAAAAAGAAAAATGCTGGCGAGAGAGAGAGAGAGAGAGAGAGAGATTATTCGGTCTGTGAACAGATTTGAATAATTACTGGATATATAGGACACTGGAAAATAATTCAAATATATTTCAACAAGAAGAATATGAAATGTAATGCTTTTTGTAGAGAATGCCGTGATAAAATCCCTACCATTGATTGCCCTGCTTTTTATAGGGACAACATACCAATTTGCTTCCCTGTATAGGAACTATAGGCAATACCATGGGCCAGGCCTTTAATGAGGACAGCCATTCTAATTCCGTTTTCCGTATAGGAAATAAGGACGAAGGACAACTCATCCATTTTGGCTCTGACATCTTCATCAGAATAAAGAAACTTCAGCGAATCATACGCTTCCAGAAATACATGAAGCCATCAATAACTACAAGTCAATCAAAACAAGTGGAAATAAATGTAAAAAATGAGGCACAAGGGGGATTACAATTCTGTGCTGCCATTTCCAGTTCAAACCACAAATCTTTAATTGGGATAAAGTCTGGAGACTGAGTTGGCCATTGCAATACAGTGATTCTGTGAACCGTTAACCATTTCTTGGTTGATTCTGAGGTATGCTTGGGGTAATTTTCTTGCTGAATGTCTATCTGTGGTCAAGTTTGAGTTTCTTGGTGAAGGAGTACCAATATATTCGTACTTTCTGTGGCTCTAGATTCCATTGACCTAACAAGAATCCCAGGACCAGTACATGCAAAACAACCACACAACATTAAAGAACTACAACCATATTTCACAGTAGGTTTGACATCATTTTCAACACAAGTCTCCTACTGGTGTGTCAGTTTTGGTCACATCTAACCCTATCACCCATTCCCAAAGGTCACAGGGATATACCAGAAGTAGATCAAAATAAATAAGAAATACTACATAAAGATAAAGCAAAATATTTCTTACAACAATCAAATTGTCTTCAGCTGCCCGATTTCAAAATGGTGGGCTTTTGCTTGATTGATTGGCAGTTATTCACAGTGTATTGTTTGTTATGAGCATATGGATTTCTAAGGTCTCTTGACTCTGACCAATGACTCTGACTGCAATGTTAAAAGGTGCCACCAAATTTTACTTGCGTTTCGGCCTCCCACAACTGTGTGGTCGTTTCCCTTTACACAGGAAATACCCAACATCGGGCATGTAATGGTGCTATGCAGAAAGGTTGGAATTCATCTTCATATAATCCTGGTTTTGGTGCTCGTGTGTTTATGAATAATGATGATTACAGATGTCTATGCCATAGTTTTTAATAAAGTTTAAACAATCTTCAAGAAAAAAGGTTTTCAAATACATCCCACGGTTCAGTTCTCTGTGACACGTGCTTTTTTTAGACCGTGCTCGGAACATAAACGGTTCTGGTTGCGTGGAGGTGCTGAGGCGGGCTGTGATTTAGGGCCGATGGGGGACGTGTGTGATTGTGTGTGTGGAGAGGGGCCACTGTGCCTCCGCTGTGTGGAACACGTTTACGATGCCCCAGTGGGACGGAGCATATGGGATGTGTGTTAAATAGGTTTACATTGCACTGGGGTTTTCTCCATTTGAATGCTGCTGACACTTTGACATTACAACTTGTGCATCATGTGTGTGTGTGTGGTCATATGAATGGATGCATGTGTGCACATACGTATGTATGGGCAAGTGTGTATGTTTGTACTGCATGTGTACATAATAGGTGTGTGTCTGTATGTGTGTAAATTTTTATGGGTTATACGTGTATTACATGTATGTAAATTTGTCTGGGCACATGTGTGTGTGGGTGGGTATATGTGCATGAGTGCATGTGTGTGTAACTGTATATGCGTGTACATGTTGAGTAAGTATGCATGTGTGTGTATATAAAAGTGCACATGTGGTTGCGTGTTTGAATGTGTGTGGGTGTGCATGTGTGCGAGACAGTGTGCGTCTGCTAGACTTGAGAGCTGTATGCGAGGGCAGTATTCTTAACAATAAACACCACTAGGATGTAACTCACTGTTTATCTTCCATCCAATCACAGAAAAGTAAACTCAGCAGTAATCACAGTGAAAGTATTTCTCTCCCACTCCTTCACTCTCCTGCATTCCAAACCCAGTTACCCATGGAGATCCACAAAAGCCTGATTACGCAAAGATGTTTAGCCTCAATACACGCAGTATATACATAATGCATAAGGGCTTGTGTGCTACTGCAGACTGATGTTCCGGAATAATACCAGAAAGCTGTCAGCTGGGACACTGAGGGAACGTTCTAGAATACAAACCAGTCCTAATTATATTTTATTTTGCTCTTCCTTGTTTTTGTCTAAAATATGTGCATGAACCATTAGTAACATACAATTCCCCTTTTCTTTATTTTACCATTCCTCCCATAACATGTCCAAGTGATGGTTCAGTATCTTAACCAATACAGTTTATTTTAGCATTTTCGGACTCTATTACTGGCTTAGGCTTATAAAATACACTTAATTGAACTTACAGTAAGTGCCCCATTTTGTTGTATTCCGCTACACTTCTTTGGATAGGAGCATCTGCACAATGTATGCAACGCAAAGCAAAGTAACGCAATACAAAACTAGCCTGACCATACAAAGGCAGCGCTTGATTTACGGTTATGGATGTGCATTTAACACTAGTGACCTCACGTGTTTACGCTGGCGGGCCTCGCCAAGCGACGGTGTGTTTTGGCATGTTTGCGCTCACGGCATTTGCCGAACGGGAGCGTGTCGGTTTGGCGGGACCTTCACGGCTCATGAAAAATGGGCAATCAGCAGGCGGTGGGTGGTTATAGGCCCAGCGTGTGGGCCACAGGGAGGCTGGGGCACACACACCCTTCCTCTGATATTTCACTCTCCACTCCACACTATTCATCACCGCCTGCTAACGCACAGCAATTAATACAGCCCAGCTCCAGACCACAGTAAAGAACTTCAGGAACTGGGCACATCAATCACAGGAAACATAAGATTATTCAAGGCCAGCGCTCCTTTGAATGAGAATCACCTGGACAAATAAACAATACATGTGAAATAGAATAGCACTATTTGAAATGATGCAATATTTCTGTAATATTTTATGTCATGTTTCTATTAAATAAAAGCCAGGTTCTCATTTTAATAGCATTGGCCCCTGTGCATGCTGTGGAGCACAGTGTCACATAAACCATACTGCACTATTCAGTATGTGCTGCATGGTAAGTATGTTATCTTCTTTCTCTACAGGCTACAGTGTCACATAAACCATACTGCACTATACAGTATGTACTGCATGGTAAGTATGTTATCTTCTTTCTCTACAGGCTACAGTGTCACATAAACCATACTGCACTATACAGTATGTACTGCATGGTAAGTATGTTATCTTCTCTCTCTACAGACTACAGTGTCACATAAACCACACTGCACTATACAGTATGTACTGCATGGTAAGTATGCTCCCCTATGGATAAAGAATATGCTGCAGTATATTGTAAATATATCAAAATTATCTTCACAATATATTTAAAATATACTGCAGTATATTACATTTCCATAAGGGCTATCTTCTCTCTCTACAGGCTCTGTAGAATGTTTCCATTGATCTGCATTTTCTCATTGATCTTATTCCATGTGTAGTGGCTTCATCAGATGAGACTGGTTGGGGGGATGTACAGTGCAGTGTAACCACAAGGCTGCATATCTGAATGTTTAATGTTGGATTGGATTCCAGCCTTTAGTACAGCCCACTTATCTAAACTGATTTCGCAATTATTGTTCCATTTATTCTCTGATTGCATATGCATGTATACGTTTGTGAGAAGAAGTTGTTACTACGCTGGTTAGGTTAAAAATAGTAGAGATATTAAGATAAAGGTTAAAAAAAATCCACCCAGATGTGACAAGAATATCTATTTGGTTTTTGATTAGAGAAGTATTTAAGTATTTGATTTGCTAACCTGTCCATTGTTAGGACCATACCTAAAGTGCTCATCGTCCTTGGTCAAATTTGCAGAGTGGAGTGTTTAGTGAGTTAGGCTGGTTAAAGTGGGATAACCCAAACTAGCTCCCCCTCCTCTTTAAGCACCCCCCCCCCCCTAACCCTAACCCCCCCGCCACCCACACACTGACGTGTAAAAGTGCCTAAGTGAATGATCCAAACACAAGTAAAATATTATGCGGTCGGTCGGTAGGACTTCATCATTTAAACCAGCTCCTCTGTGAGAACGTCATGGTCTGTCAGGAATGTGTCATTCCACGTTTGGTAATGATGTGTCTGAAATATCAGCTTAAATTGAATTGAAAAAAAATAATGGATCGATGACATGGTGGGCCAGTGCCAGCGTGGTGACTGGAAAGAGATTACTTCTTGTTTCTTTGGAAGTGGAAAGGATTCCCATAAGAAATCCAATAGTGCTGTTTTTTTTTCATGTAGCCTGTGGTGTGTAGTCCTAATGCAGAGCAGATCCCTTTATTTTGATGTGACCACTGCTGCGGTGGATTTGAAGGAGGTATTCCCTTAATTACACAGAAAAGATGTTATGTGAAAAAAGTGGCTGATGTTTAATGCCAAGTCGATTTCTTTCCGCATGCCATGTGTAACAAAAGGAAGGGAGGGAGCTTTCTCTGGGTTTGATTTGAACCTCCATGAAGGCAGCTGCTCATTGGTTAATCTCTCATTAAAAAAAAACAAAAAAAAAACATAAATATTTTCAACAAGAAATGTTACATGTACAGTAGAGGTCACAATATGGGATCACTGTAGTAGTGTTTTTCTTGGCACGGCATAAATTTGACAATACAGCAAAAAAAGGCAGATGAAAAAACTGCAATTTTGGGGTTGTCTGGTGGCTTACCTTGTTAAAACTCTGGATTCCAGACTATGAATGGACCCAATGGTCAGGTATTGAAACCCTGACCGGGGGCTGGTGCTGAATGCCAGGTGATGCGTACAGTATTGGGACATGGCACTGACCAGGCAGGGGCCGATTTAGTCTGAAGCGTTGTCTGTCCCATCGTGCATCAGCTACTTCCTCTGGTCTACCGGGATGCCTGCAGTCTGACAGCATCAGCGGAGCATTAAATGTACTGTTCTTTGCATCCTCAAAAAACAGAACCCTGTGTGTTAGACAAAACAACGCTGACACAGCGTGGGGGGCCGGCAGTCACGACGAACGGAGTCGCTGCTCGGCGCGCCGAGATCAACATAATGTGGTAATTCCAACCGTGCAGCGACTACTAAATACGCCAGACGACATATACTCCCAATCCACCATGATTAACAAAAATTAGCAGGACCAAATCAGAACCAGAGCCACATAATATGTAAAGATAATAAGAAAAGCAAACATTTAATTAGCTAACCGCTAACCGCTCCAGCGGTCGTTTCCGAAATCCCACTGGAGGATGTCTGGTCTTGGTGCACAGTCTGTCTCTTGTAGAAGGACCAGGGCTGGACTGCGGCTGCCAAGAACAGCACTCTCTCCGCCGGGCCTGGCTCCTGTTAGCAGCGGGATGGGTTTCCTTCAGAAACAGCTTCACAAAGGAACAATTTCCTCCGAACCGCCTGTTTCTCGTCTCCTCCGATAGGGCAAAGTGGAACACTGGCTCCATGCAATCCTTCGGTGACCAAAAAAAAAAAAAGTTAAATAAAGGAGAATGGTAAATGTACACCTGCAGTCCATTGATGTTCAACCAAGAGTTTTAGGAGGCCCTTGGTAGAATCAGTCTAAACCAGATCCCATTGAACCGCTCTTTCTGTTTACTATCTGATTAAACAACATCCTTTACAAAATAAAAGTGGAGAGTACAGGTGCTGTATGTGTAATTCTTCCACATTTGGCACAGTGTGGGGAGTTTCTCAGCCACTGATGGCAAACTTCAGTCTTGCTATGCACAAGAAAATAGAATTACAGAATAGAGTAAACCACTTCTGGGTAATTCCGGGAAAATTGCTTATTTGAGCAGGGAGTCTGTCAAGCTTTGATTCAACTGGCGTGGGTCTTACATGCCGTGCAGTGTATGTGTTGCTTCCCGTTTCGCATTCGACTGGAAAAAAAGTACACGGTTGAATGCAAATAAAATATTTTTTATGCAAATATTGAAAACAGAACAGTGGCTTCCCTTGATCTGTTTTCAAAATCTGCCATCGAGCATTCCTTTTTCATGTGACAAACCCAAAAAAGAGTTTACGAAGGGTCTGCCAGCCTTCTTGGGGACCAGGCTCACAGCCGATGCCTTGCATTTCGTGGATCTGAGGGTGGTTATCCAACCCCTCTCTCTCCTGGGATTCGCCCAGGACGGTTTTTGGAAGGTAGCCCCCGCCTTCAGGGATCTCTCCACCATAATGATTGAATTGGCTCCATAAAAACTTCACCATGCTGAGATGGGAGGCGAGGGCGACCAGCCTCCTCCCACCAAGGTCGAGTTTTGTGGGAAAATTAAATCTAGCCCGGCTTCCCAGTACAAGCACCCCCCCTCATTGTCCAATGTGCCTTTAACCTTATTGAATTACTTTTTCATAAAAACTCAAGAAATATTGCTTTGCAAAATGAAAAGGATGACTTTTCCTCTCTTCGGCCGGAGTGGAGTTTACTCCACCGCAGAGAGGGTGCGGACAGATATGTCTCGCGTTTTTGATCATAAGCAGCGGGCACGAGCGTGTTTCATGTGAAGAACATAAACGATTCCTCTCGGTTCTGCTGGAAACAGAGCCCACTCAGCCAGAGGGGTCTGAAGCTTTCTCCAGGAGGACCAGACCTGTGGAGAAATTCTGTCTTTGATCTCTGCTTCATTCATTACAGTTCCATATAACACTTTTTGAAGTGAATCCACAAAAAAAAAAATACTACTCCAAAAAGGGAATAAATTAATCAATTTCCCTATTTTTCTGTTTAGAAAAATGAAAAAAAAAAAAACACTATTCCCCGATTACTTAACAGTGCTTTTGAAACAGACCATCCCCTGGCTGTGCAACTTTCTGTCTAGTTGAGACGGTCCAGAGAGACAAGCCTGTTTATCCTCCCGAACCCAGGCTCACACTTCTGCTTTATTGCACAGACCACTGCAGCCACTGTGCTCATAACCAGCAGATGCAGGCAAACAACAGACGAGCTTCACAGTGTGAAGCGGAGACCATTCTACCGGCTGAAATCCTCCCTCCCTGGCAAGTACTATGGCCGCCTGCATATGCCGACAGTCATGTACATTACTGAACAGGAGTCAGGCGCTTTAGCCAAAAACACCACATAAGAGCCCACAAAACAATCCTACATACATGTTGTATATTCAGTATACATATAGATATGTACAGAAGCATAACCAGGAAGCCCATAAGTCCGTTTAAGTATTCCATCTGTTGGACTAAGGAGACAATGTGCACTTTGCATGCACGATATAATTTCCCTTTGTCCTTTCCCCAAGCGCAGGATAAGTGGCCACACAACCCTCGCGCTGCACGCCGCCGATGCCTGCACGGATGGGGTCAGGGTTGTTTCGGCGAAGGATGCGCCCGCCCTAACGAATTAGAGGCGTAGAATTGTAAAGTAATTCCATCAGTAATGTAATGTAATCTACTCAAGGCTCCGTCCCTCTCAGAGGACTCACATGATCTAATAGAATATGTATGTTTAGCTCATCCGTGCGCTGGAATTCGTTTGGCCATCGGTGCCTGTGGCTGAATGGGAATAAAAGACAGCGTGGCGCAGAGGGGTGGCCCGTCTTGTTTGAGGTCCAGCCATAGGGGAAATCAAAGCCGAGTGTTTTCACCACTTCAATGCGTACTGTGTGTACAGGTGTTCGTTTGCATTTTCACATTTTTAAATTCAAACTTCCTTGTTCCCATGGTTATTTATTGGCAAAACAGATTGTCTTTTTATGGGGTGCCTGAGATATTTTTTTAACAGCTTATAGTTGTAAAAGCAAAGCAAATCGTATCATCTTAAATTGGTCCTGCTACCTTCAAATAAATAGTCCATATTTTAACTGAAGTGCCAACGCCACCCCCAGTTATGCCCAAGAAGAATGTAGGTCATTTACAACTCCAGATTGAGCAATTAATTTGAATCCTTTATTGATAGGAATTATGGTGTATATTATTGTAGCCGTGAACTGACTCTGTCATAAGGCACACTATGTTGTTTCTGCTAGGTACATGATTAATAAACTACAGATCCCAGTGTACCATGGTGCATTGTGGCGACTAGGGACTTTTGTCATAATTCACAATTGCCCCTTAACAAAAAAGAAGGTAATTTTGTTAAATGCTGTAAAATATATAATATATTGGCTTAAGGCAAAGAGGACTCACTTGTTTTTCCATTTAATTAAGTGGCTTACCTCTTCCTGCTGTGATTGGGCAATGATTTTATGAGAGTGAGGTAATTTCTTTGGAGACCCAGAATAAGGTCACATGGCAATATCACCAAACCTCACCATTATAGAATAGTAATTTGTTCTTCCATTGAAACAGCCCAAAAATACATTCCTTATATCCCCATGCACTTAAAAAGGCAATTTCCGCCTGGTTTGCACTACTCTTAAATAAAGCCTTATAACTTTGTGGCAACACACAGCAGAAACTTGGATCATGGCAATATTTTAAGGGCACATGTGTACCATCAAGACCAAAGTATCAAACCTATGAAATATATGAGAGATTATACATGGTGCACATGTAATTTGCCTTATAATTTACTTGCGCTACTGTTTTTTTCTCAAAATCAGCCAGTGGCAAAATTCTTTATTATATGTTGAAAATTTTATTTTGTCCAGTTCTTCAATAACTTGGGCATAGTGGAAAATGATTTTATTTGAATATGCACCCTTATTAGGTTATATGCGGTATTTTACACGACAACACTGATTTGAAAATGGCAGCTTGCACTTTAAGAAAGACGATTTAAATGGCCTGGCCGCAAGCGAACTAGATGCCCTGCTGAGCTGGCTGATAAGATAACAAGCCCAGTGTTGCCAGGTAATTCTTGTAGAAAGTTGCTAGGAAGCTTGTTTTGTGGTAAAAAAAAAAAAAAAAGGCCAAATGACTCAAGTGAGTACGTCAGACGTGGGCAGAGTCTGGTTTTGGAAGTAATGGTGTATTCAAATGATCTCGGAAGTCGGAATATTTCCGATTTACAAGAAGAAGAAACGATTTGAACGTGACATTATTGTCACGTTCAAATTGTTTTTTCTTCTCGGAAGTCGGAAATATTCCGAGTTCATTTGAATACACCATAAATTCCCTATGACAGATAGAACGGGCTTCGGAGACTATCGACTATTTCTTGAAATCTGATTTATAGAATGAGCCAAAACGTTCCTGGATTAGCCTGTGTGGTATAAGGATATAGACCATATATCGCATGTTTAAATTTTTATTTTTTAAAGTAATGGGTTAATGGTTGTAGTTTGTCTTGTAGTCCATTTTAACGGACTACATATCCAATACTGCAACGCAAGGGTGGTTCTCGACCAATCAGATATCATCATCTCGTCTGGACATTTTAGCTGTGCTGCCACTGAAGACAAGCTACTAAGCTTGCTAAATTGAGGTCAGAAATTACATTACGGTTAACCACATAAAGCAATTCTAGCTTTTGTTGAAGTAGTAAAATAAAAAAATTAATGGATTGACATTAAATTGGAGGTGAAGAAACGCATAGCTGCGCATCTACATCTGCATCGGACGAGCGAGCGCATTGCTTTATCGCAGCCTGGAAATAAATTAAACGATATTCATATTGTTGGGGTTCTGTGCATGTGAGTTGTGGTTTGAAATCGGGTAATCACATAGAGCTCCGTAGTCCCGCCCACTTTCGTGACGAACGTCTGGTGCCACTTTTCGGAAAAACTATGACTTCCTGATGTCTGTGACCCAATAATATCAAAAGACTTGATATCTTATTTTCTGGCACTCCTACAAGCAATACTATAACGTCTCTGCATTTGAATGGATCTCTATGGGAATTGGGGGGGTGGGACTAGATTTACCTGTAAATTACACCAGAACTGTATGCAACACATGGCGTATCAAACAAGCCTTAAACCATCACTCTGCTGCCAGAAATACAGTAGATATGGATGGATAACTTGAAGGGTTTCTTCTCCTGACTTATTTTTCCATAGAGTTCAATAGGAAAATTTGTACGTACGAAAGAACAATAAAGTGTCACGGTTATTAGCAGCCTTTGCTGTTTCATCATTTGGTTTTCCTTTTGGCATCATCGGGACGCTCTATCGGATTTTTTCCGCCTCCGTCCCGGTGTTTGTATCTCGCCCGGCAATTATTCCTTACACCTGTTTTGGGTTTTCTGCCGGTTATAAATAGCCCAGGACTTCCGCAGTCCTGCAATTCGATATTGTCTTTGCTATGTTGACAACGAAATCGGTATGGTATAGGATTTGGTTGCTGCATTTCTGGTTCGTACGAATAGGAAACGCAGCAAGTCCGGTTTAGAGAGAAAGATTTATTTTAGTCTTTTTCTTTCTTTCTCTCTTTATCCTTTATACTCCTCTTCCAGTTACCTTTTTGTTCAGCTCGTTCTCACCTAGAGCTGTAGGTAACGGGTTCTAGTTTCATTTTCATTCTCTCGCCCGTTTATACAGGGTGTTTCTTTTGTTATTTATTCTCGCTGTTTATCGAGATACACCTCCGTTTTTGAGGTTGCTTTGTTTTGCCTTGTGCTAGGGAAGTTTTGCTCCTGATCCTGTGTTCTCAGTCCTGGTGTGGCCACTTCTGCATTTGTGGCGTATCTTTCTAGATACACTTTTAGAAAAAAAAGGGATAGGGAGGCTGCTTTTGCTTTATTGCCCTCTCTTGCCCTGAGAGCTGACACAGGTAAAAATGGCTTTGTTGGCTAGAGTCACGTCTAATCAATGCTCTGAGCATGAACTTGCAGTGTGTTTGTCAGCTAATTTTTTAAATAAATTGTGGATCTTTGCTGTATCCCCATTCGGTAGGCAGTACTGCCCATACCACTAGGGGGAAAAGTGATATTGGGTTCAAGCCAGTGAACAACCATAGCCATGCACCTCATGGAAATTCCATATGCAGTACCTGGGATAACTTGTACATTGAAGAAAAAAAAGTGAAACTCTGTTTAATAAGTTTAAACATCAACCTCCTAGTGTGCATCAAAGAAGATACCTCTCTCCTAAATTTATGAATATTCTAGCAGTAAAGTGTATTTAAGACATTGTTATTAACATTTTCTGCCGCACTAAGGAGTAAAATACAGCTGCTTAAAAATATTATTTGGAGCACTGGGCATTCAGTCTGTATTTGACAATCTACACGTCTGTAACAGGATTGACACAATGGAATGTGAAGATCCAGAGGCAAGCATTTGTCTGAGAGTCACACAGATGTATGCAGGGAAACAACACATGTATGCATAAACATGAAAGGTAATATGCTCAGGAAATTCACGTAATGTGGAACATATGTACTTGACTTTTCACTCTAATAACTGCCTCCCAGAGACTCGGGCATAGTGGCCAAATATTAAAACAATAGTTTTACAATCTCTGATTAGTACAAATCCTGCACTACATTGCTGATTTAAGTAAACCAGTAAATGTTGAATTCTAAAGTGGCAATGAAGGTACAAATCATAGAGATCTTAACTTCAAATTTAACTTAAGGAAGCAACATAGGAAAATAGCCCATCAATGGGGATAAAGTATGCCGTTTTAGCAAAAACAAACATGGGAGATGGCTTCACAAAGCATTATAAATTTAATTTAGATAGACTGCAAATGACTGTCCACCAAGGTTCACAAAATCACGTGGATTTAGTCTAATCACACCGTAATCCTGCATTTAAAATCATGCTCTATTTCTCCTTGGGAGATGTGGTGGGAGGATTAATTCACAGATGAAGCATAGATTGTGTTATTTTTAAACAGAGTCCAGCATATGGCTACATTTGTCTCTTATCTACTGTAAAAATACAATACTTAATATTGTATTTTGCGTGTGCGTCCAATTTTGCTACATTTACAAGCAGTAAAATTGGTCTTCTTGTAGCCTGCCAAGAATCCAGGAAGCCTGTTCTTAATTGAAAGCCATTGTCAAAGTGGCTTGGCAAAGTCGCCCAGTTTGCCGTCGGCAAAATTTCTTCACATCAAGAGCTGCTGATCGGGAGGACATTTCATATCTAAATCCTATAATTGAATAGACGGTGCCTGACTGATGTTTTGAGGAAGTTACTTTGCTATTTAAATATTCATGCTTAGCATGGCCTGCAGGTCGCGCGGGACTGTTTAAGTAAAGCAAACCTGCGGAAAACAATAACGCCGCCTGACTTCCCTTCGTCTGTTTCTCGTTACCGTAGCTGTCATAGCCACTGCCCTCTCTACTCATCCCTCTCTTCTCGTTTCATTTGTCTTCTACATTTCATAGTGTTGTTCCAGTCATTGCAATAAATGCTGTTTAAATACATTGTGTATTTTTTACCTAGTGTTCTGGGGTATCTGCCACTTACGTGAAGTTTGTAATTTTGTTTTAATTTCGTCGCCAGTTTAATTTCTGTTTTACAGTTCAATAACTGAGTTCAGTGTCATACAGTTATTTTGGCTGAAAGCCTGGTTGACAGTTATATCGTTAAAAATCTGTTATGGAACTTTTTCCTTCCCTATGTCCAGTTGCATAAATACGGATATGCCCGAATGCAATTCCTCAAAATATTTACCATGCAGAGTTTACAGTGTTCCGTCTTGCTAAACCAGAATTAAATAAAATTAAGTAAAATGCTATAGTGTTAACTCACAACTCTGAAGGGGACAAAATGTTCTCTATCGGACTCCAACTCAAAGCTACTATTCAAGCTTACCCTGCTATCCTACAGTAAACAGAAATAAACATGTGTTCATATCTTTATGGTCAGTTTTTTTTTCTGTCATTCCTCCCAAATTGTCTTTGTCACGGGTCTGGAAGTGGAAACAGAATAAGGAATGCATTCTGGGAACTACAGAGGTTCCCGCTAGTTCTGAACTATTTTGTGCAATGGAAAATGGTTCATTTAATGAAATATTTAGCAACTACATAAAAAGACTGTCTACTTCAAAACAGCAAAGAAGAACCGTGAGAACGATACTCTCTGTGGCTTCATGCAGAGCGGCATGGATCTGGAAATTGGAGTAAGTGGATGCGATTTTATCCAACCAATCAATGTGCATAAAGGTCTCAGGTGTATTATTCTATTTTCAGTTGTTTTGCATCCAAGAACCCTGAAGAGCTTATGAGGCTAAAGTCCATTTGTCTCAAAAACAGTCCGTTAATTGGTTCACTGATCAGTTCATTTCTTTTCAAAAACTTTTAAGAGCACATTCACTTCTCAACATGTGACAATAATTAAAAATGGAACACCGGCTCTATATACAGTAAAATTATGCTATTATTATTTAGTATATGCTATACTATTATTTGACTTCCAATGTACTGTTTTACCCCGGGTAAAGATATGCATGGTCTCATGTATAGATGTGCAGCTAAGCTGAAGTGCGTTTTTTATTTAATCTTTATTTAACCAGGTAAAAAACTCTTGAGATTAAAAATCTCTTTTTCAAGAGTGACCTGGCTTGTTGAACGTGTGAGCGTGCTCACTGTACAATAAAGGTCTGATGCGTGACTCGCCAACTCATTGTTCGGAGTGGGCGATGTGGCTGGAATTGGCAACAGCATAACCGCTTAAGGTGCACGTGAGTTTCACTGTTAAACAGCGCATATTGTTCCAGCTCAGAATTATCTGTCTTTCAAAACAGTGTGACATGGAGGATTATCACGGCTCTGATAACTCCCGCAAACGTGCTCCTGAATGCTCGCTACGGAATGACTTAATCAATTTGGGGGCATTCCGTTTGAAGTCCAAGATAAACTAGAATGAGCCATAATATCCTCGGGGTCCCATTTGGTATTTGGAAAAGTAAACAGTGGTAGACCATGTCTGATCTTGTGTGACTGACTTTCAACATGGTCTGGGAATGCTGCCATTAATATGTCTTCCAGTATAATTAAAAAGAACAGTGTTGTGTTGCATTTTTATCTGTTCATTTATTATTATTATTATTATTATTATTATTATTCTTTTTTACATTTTCCATATATTGGAGACATTTGGTACAAAACCAAACTCTGGAGTTGGTGAAAGAATTTAAAAAATGTAATTTCTGAGGGTGTTTTGTGAGAGGGTGATGGTATTCATGAATATCAATGAATGACGTATGACCCCTTTGGTGTTATGTGCAAAAAAAAAAATAATACAGGCGGAGACTCATTATTTCAGCTGATGAGCGATTGGACACAGACTCCTTGTACACTGTGTATGAGGCTGGGAGGGAATCATCACAGTATATCACTACAACAGGGGTTCCAAAACTGTGGGTCGCGACCCCAAGTGGGGTCGCCTGATTTGAGGATGGGGTCGCCTGAAATTTTTATTCAATTTTCTTTTCTGAAAATAAGACATGTCCAACATTTCAACAACCCAAATATAAAAATGTAATCGTTACTTCATACATTTCAACCAATCACAGATTGCATCTACTCTGTGATTTATGTCATTTTCAACAGAGGCGTGTGCACGTGTAGTGGGTGTTGGGGTCCCGTATATTTGTGAGCATTAATTTGGGGTCGCATCAGAAAAAAGTTTGGGAACCCCAGCACTACAATAAACTAGACTACACCACTGGTAGGTTGTAAGCACAGGGGTGACAGCACTGTCTTTTTACCCATACTTTTTCTCAATGGCTCTATCACCATAAAGGGGACCAAAGATGTTTAAGGCCCGAGTATACATAAAATTTTATAAAAAATGGCGGATTCGCAGAGGCTGTCGAACTGCTGTTGAATATGGTGCTGGGAGCAAAGGTCAGTATGCTCACTGCGACTTGAGGTCTGTTTGTTTAATGATGCTCCACGCCAAATGGATTATAAACTCGTTATAAGTTTCGCTTTCGATATCGCAATCTCAATGCGCTAATGTGGCCATTATGCAAATGCGGTCAATGAACTCCTGGAGAAGAGCGAGACAACGATTCATCTATAAACTAACCTATGTGTACTTTTATATAATTACAACAATTACATACATTTGCAGTATTGCTATGTTGAAAAAGTAATGGCAGGATGGAAATATAGCATAAATCCTGATGAAATAATTACAAATTTAAAATCACAACGCTTATACAGGGCAATTGGTAACACACGTAACAAGCAAAATCAATTTCTCAATTGTAAAAAAGGAATTTTTTAAAGATGTAATTTCAGTGTATTTCTAGTCCCTACTTGTGTGGTCATACAAGTGGATATATCCTTGAACAGCTTCAGCAAGTCTAGCCTTGTTGACCAATTGCAGGCGAGGGTGAATTGGGGGGGGGGGGGCAGTGCGAAAATTTCGACAAGTCCGGCTAGCCAGCCTGCACACACTGCGAACTTGACCCAATACGATGCCTAGTTTTGGTCGCAAATCGGTTCGACGGCCTGTGCGAATCTGCCAATTTCGATTTCATTTTAAGTATACTGGGGCCTTTAGAGAATGAGGAAGGAAAAGTGAGAAGCAAAAAATCTATCTTGGACAATGGCCAGAGCCCACTATTAATTTTAAATTAATTCATTTATCCATATTATTTACTTACACTGTAGATATTGATCATTCTGGGGAGGTTGATATTGAGATAGCATAGGGCCAGCTGGGCCATTTAAAATAATTTGTCAGTTGCTGTGCATTTTTTAAATTTAACACAAGTTGACGTTGACATCTATATTTAAACCAACTGATGCATGAAAACAAAAAATATGTTTTCACAGTGTAATAAACTAGTGCTAATTTGGCATCAAAAGTAAGAAAAATCAAGTCGTTTCTGTTAAATTACTCGACCGTGTGATCTATTCTTGATCATTGAAACAGATGGGGGAAAAAAAAAAAAGTTTGCGGTTGCCATTGGCACGTGCTAATGCTAATAATTATTTTCATGAAAGGAGGGTGGGGGGTTGGGGGCGGGTGGAGGTTATGTGGCTGGGCTCATGATTTTTACCAGTTCTTGACAGTGATTTATTCTTCCTAAGTTCCACACAAATGTAACCCATTAATCACACTGCATTATAGTTATTAGAAAAAGCACTCTAAAAAAGCATGCAATCATATTACATTACATATTGTTCATATTTCGGATAAAAAGTGAAATTTGTTGAAATTAATTTTCTTTTAAATAGTGACAATGTCGCAGATCTGTTTACAGTTGCACAAATGTACATGCCAGTGAACATATTGTGTAATCTGCTGTATTAGCAAAATGTACAATGCTGAACTTGGGCATAAAAATGCTTTTGTATTAATGTGGTTTTTCTTTTGTTGTCAAAAAGTGATGTTCAGTGTCATTAGCAACTGAGAATTCAGACAATGTTGTGGCAGAACAATGGAAAAACCAGCACTACGCACTTTCTTAATTAGTGTGGTTGCTTCAGCTGTTCATAGCTTTCATACTTGTTAAGTTTCTTATTTTCTTTCTGACTAAATTTCTGCACACTCCTTTCTACTCCTCCTCATACAGCTTTTAAGCTAGACATGCGATTCCAACTTTATAGTATTCACTTTGGCTCAGAGTAGTGTGCTTGTATAAAGCTTTCAGTTTGTCCACATAGTGGTGCTATAATAGGTGAGTTAAGCTGAAAACTTTGAAAGCTCTTGCCCCTCACCCCATTTGAACTAGTCATGAGATTTTGTGCATAGGACCCTCTCCCCACAAGCAACAAATTTGCCTCAATAAACCATAAGCTCCGCCTACTTATATTTTCCACCATTTAGAATTTTGTGAAAAACACTAAAATGACAGTTGCTCCAGAATGACTGGACCGATATGCACGAAAGTTACTATGCAGCATCTGAGGACAAAGCTCTACATGTTATATGCAGAATTTTTGTGGACAAACCTCTACATGCAGAATTTTTGCAAAAACAATATAGCCACTATGGTGACACATGGAACGTTTCTATAGACCAATCAATGCTGATATATTCAACAATAGATCTGATGCTTTTTTCTGGATGTTTGGAAGTGGTAAAAAAATTTTTTAAAAGCCGCAATTTGGTGACATAGTGCCACTATTTGATTGTCTACAAAATCCCATTAGGTTATAATGGTCATAAGGTTACACTGGTAAAAGTTTAAGATGCTACAGCTCTCTAACTTCTAAATCTGGTAACAACTAAAAAACCGCTGAAGCAACCACACTAAAATTTATTCATAAACTTTACATTCTCGTTAATCATTAACACCATAAACTAACAACAGATAGTCATGAGCACACCGAGCAGGCTTGATGTTTCTCATTAGATGAGCGACATCTGGAGTTCAGGTCATAAATCAAACTCTTGCCTTTGTGGTGACGAATAAGCACCGCTTGCGTTTAGGCGGGAAAGAGGACACGGAGAGCCGCACGGCGGCTACTCGAGCTCAGAGCTCAGGCTCGAGCCGGACAGCGGAAGGGCGCGGCGCCAGAAACGCGCTCTGAACGGCTCTTCAACTGGCACGTCCCTGACGCTCGCATCCCGGAGACATAATCACTCCCGTCTGCTCGCGTCCACCAGGCCAGCCTTTGAGTAAGATGCCTGTCCGATCAGGAGCCATCTTGAATCCCCTCCGTATGGGGGGCAGGGGGGGGGCTGACCCCCAGAAGAGCGAGAAACAGACCTGCTGAGAAAAAAGAAAAAAACGTGCGCTGAAGGGAAATAATTGGCTCCCATTAATTTCAACTTAAATTGCAGGTGAACAGATAAAAGCAGTTACGTGTTTCTCGTTGCTCTTTCCAAGACGTGAGCACTGCACTTTTCAAAATGTGGCTCCACAACAAGCACAAATATGTGAGTAAATATAAAATTTGCATAAGACATAGAAACAAGAAATTACAGTAAACATGTAAGGGCAACAACATGGTCATAATTAAAACCTAACAAAAACAAACTAAAAGTAATTATCGTTGAGGAGCATAATTACATCACACTAAACAGAACATGGAGGTTACCAACGATGACCTATTAGCATTACCTGAAGCCAATGTGTTTAGATAAGGACATTTGGCAGACGTCCAGCCATTGATCTGCACATTAGTAAAAGGGATCAACTCGAAAGAAAAACTGAGAGCAATTATGTTACAAAGTGAGGGTATTATACTCAGCTATTTACATAGCAAGGCAATGCCAATATCTATATGTGTTGCATTTCCACTTTATAATTAATTTAAGTACATTTTCTCAATTTATGTTGGGAACTAATGGTGTGGGGGTGCAGCATGGCAGTCAATGAATTATCTAGTTAGAAACCTCAAGGTAATGCAAATAATTAGCAGCTTGATTGGTCCTGCTCCCTCTGAGCTATCGCCTCAGTAAATTGATTGGCTGAAGAGGTGATCCGGACAGCGTTTTATTATAGGTGTAATTGTGGGGAGTTTGCAGAGATGTTCTGTAGTGAATGCAGAATGCATGCTGAAGAGGTCAGTGCAGTCTGTAGAGTGCCATCATCTACAACAGTTGCTTGGTCAGGATGCAATAGTGTGTCATGAGAATGGTTGGGTTGGGTGTTGAGACACATTTACACAAAAACACACATGAATATCTATTTAAAGACTCAATCTAAATGCAAAATTTTATTTGATATTTTATATATATATATATATATATATATATATATATATATACAGTATATATATAAACAAAACAACTGTTATATTAAGCCTATTTTAATCAGTTGAGATTTACCATTTTAAAGCGTTTTTTTAAGTAACAAATTCCATATTCTGCCCATTGCAGAAGGGTTTGTGCTGGACATATGATGACTATGTTTATTGTCTAATTACCAAGGCATTCACACTAATCAATGCATCCATTTCATTGGTCGCCAGCCAGTCAGTGAACTTAGCCATACACATCAGGCAAGCCTTGTCAGCCCTCCGGCACTCGTGTGCAGAAGTATTTTACATCAATAAAATGTGAATTATTTTCAGGTCTATAAATATGAACAAGAAAATCTATCTTGTGGCTTTAAAAAGAAAAAAAAGTGGTTGTACAGGGTCTTCACAGTGAAGGCATCCCCAAATACTGAAATGCCCAGGCATGGTCACTGCATAATTAGCATTTTCCAGTGGATAGCACTGGTAGATATTATGTTCACATACTGCACTGGAAATAATAAATACTTCAGTGCAGAATTGTGAATTATTTCCTCCTCCTTTATATGCTTCATTTTTGTATTCTATTTATGTCTGTTCCACAAATGCAACAAAAAACCTTGAATTATAAAATTTTTATATCTAGGGTTATGAGGAACTCGGCACATGTGCTTCTGATGAAATCGTAACAGACGTGGAGTAAAGTGTGCCTGAAAGTCGTTTATTTTTGCACTTGTGAACTTACGTAAGTTTTGCAGTAAAATTAAATATTTGTCCCTGGGCAGGGAGAGATGGTTCCAGGGCCTTGCAGAGTTTGTTCCAGGGCCTTGTAGAGACCAGTGCCATTGGCCAAGCTGCTGGCGAATCACACATCTCACATGGCCCAGATCGGGAGGTGAAGCACTCTGCTTAGACCGCTGGTCTGCAAAAAACCTTTTATTCCTCATTCAGAAGAGTCAAAATGTCCCAAGGACAAAGAGTGAATTATACCTATACATCTATATCTATTTTAAACTGTAATAAATACTTTTCCAGCCCTTTTCTCTCAGGTTTGAAATGGCCAAGTGTACCTGTCCAGTCACACATGCACACACACACAGACAGTGCACTCACACATTTGCCAGAAACTACGTTCCTGACTACAAGCCCAGTCTGAACAAAGCCAAACATGTTCTGTCTCTGTGGATTCCTGGTTATGCTCGGCTAATGTCACAGCCCAGGGCGAATCCCCGATGCCTATAGGCTGTACGGCCCAGCCTGTGCTGTTAGCCTTTACTGACTAAGCCAATCAGGGTGATTCCTTAGAATTAAATGATATTACGATCTCTGCACTGTAAACTCCGGACAAAAATGCACGACCTCAGTTTGCAGTAAATTCAACCTGCGTTCAAATAGCATTGAAAGAAAATTCTCCGTTCTGTGAATGGTCACAGTGGTTTGATCGTAGCCTTTAAGTATTCTTTCCAGGCGCATTGCGATGCGGATAGATTCTTCTGCAGAAGTGGCTTGGCAGTAGATTTAGTGAATGTCTAACATGCTGCAAAATGAGAGGAACAGAAGACAGGTTCATTAGTTCACACAGGAGGAAGGTTTAGACTCAGAGCGTTGGGCTTACTAGGCCTGTGTTCCTACTACATTCAGTTTGCTGCGGCTCTGCCGCGGAAGGTGATTTGGGGCTAAATAAGAAAAGAAAACGGCAGAAACATCACTGTATTTGCAGATGGGCGACACTGAGATCTGACAGTTATTCTACAGCAGAGGTCGTACGAGGCGAACGAGCCGTGAAAGAACAAGGCCTTACAGTAATGCTGTTCTATTTGCGTTTGCCTTTTCAGTTAATCGCGCTAATGCATTGGCTGGAATGGCTGAGATATTCCAAATGTCTAACAAGTGGTTTATTATCTTCGAAATCACTGTCAGCTTTAATTTGAGGGAATTTTCATCCATATCGGCTGAACCGTTTCAAAATTATAGAACCTTTTGTAAATTGGAGTCCCCCCAATTTTCGGGCATCAAAAAATATTGCACAGTTTAACATAATGTAGTAATAATTTTTAATATTTGGTCACATATCCTTTCCATGCAATGACGTCCTGATGTCTGTGACACAACAACATCAAAAGACTTGTGATATCTTATTTTCTGGTATTCTTACAAGCGATACTATATCGTCTCTGCATTTGAATGGATCTCTATGGGAATTGGGGGGTGGTACTAGATTTAGCTGTAACTTATGCTGGAACAGTATGGAACACATGGTTGGCGAAATGGCTGTAAGTCATCAAGGGTCTGAGGTATCAAACGAGCCGCAAACCATCACTCTGCTGTCAGATATGCAGTAGATATGGATGGATAACTTGAAGGAAGGTATTATGGTGCTCACTGTATATATTATATATTTATATATATTATATATACATACAGCTACACTAAAAATATCAGCTCCAAGTGTCCAGGCAAAACAATGGAATCTTTTTCGTTTTTGCAGAGTTTAACAAAAAAAAGCAGTTTGGTGGCTAATGAAGTGATTGTTTCCGAAGTTAACTTGGATAAAGTTAGCGATCTACCTGATGGTTCGCGATAGCTAACGTTAGCAAAATATTGTATGCAGATTGTTGAACAACGCTACCTTCTATCCCAGACTTAGGTTTAGGTTTTTCTGGTTTTCATAACTGATAAATGAACCCAGTTTTGCTCAAACCCAACAATTGACAGTGATGGCTAGCTGAATCATATAGCTAGCCAATTTTATAAAGACCCTAGATATATAAACGTATGCCAGACTCTAGTCCCGTTCTTGCAAAGCAGATTTAGTTGATTATTAAACTAATATGTCAACATTGTTATTTTAGCTAAGCTCTTGATTTTTGAGTTTTCTTTGGCTCAACATTTCATTGAGTTCCCCCTTGAGCAACGGGTGGCCAGGAGAAGGAGTGTCCTGGCAGAGCTAGGTATATTTCTCTCTGTGAGCTTGTTAAAGGGCACAAGGCGATGGCACGAGTTCGTCGGCTTGCGGATACAGGCCCTGGCGCGAAAAGCCCTCTGTTCACAACACAAATGTGTGCAAATGTGGCAGCCAACTCCTCCTGAATGGCGCTATTGATATTGGTGGCTTTTTTATTTTCATTAAATCCGACAGGAGCACGGAGGCGACAAAGCCAATGACCAGAAGAGCAGTGAAAAAGTTTCCTGGAACACGACTCGGAAGCACAGTTAAAACGTGTTTGTTATTTTAGGATATTAAAATCTCCCCTTTCACGTCTTTTACGGTCCTTCTGGCACTATTTACTTTTCCACCATTAAAAAATAATGTGCACATTTGGCCATAATGTACCTGCTTTTGTGACTAATATGGGACTAATATGGGACTAATATGACATAATACATGAATTAGTAATCTTGTTTGTAGCATGCACAAATTTCACAACTCATGATCATAATAATAATAATAAATCACAGATCTGTCATCTATTTGGAAGGCAAATACGTTCTCTGCAAAAATGCATCAGCTGTACTTGCAAGTAAAATATCAGTTATTGGGTCTGTAATCTCTATCCAGACAGACATTGTAAAACAACTAAAAATTATATTAATACAGTTCCCTACCTTCATTCACTAGTATTATATTGCCAGTGAGCACATGCATAACATTTTAGTTTAATGAAGAAACAAATGCTTTTGGGAAGCTAGGGAAGAATTAATTTGCAGAATGAATCTGCAGGATACTATCAAACTGTAGCCCTAGTCCAGAATGTATATGCAATCCCTTCCAATATGACTTGGGAGATGGGTATAAGGGTTCTATATTACAGTATGAGGGCTGCATATTTACACACAGGGATGATAAATCCTAGGCACTTTTAATCTGCCCAAGTCATAAATGTTTTATAGATAAACAGTAGAACCTCAGAGATATGAACATCAGTTATAGACACGCTTGTCAACCGATAAAAGCGTAAACCTGGAAGTAGTATGAGCAATTACCTTTTCAAACTCCCTGACAAAAAGTGGCGACATGAATTGGAAATGAATAAATGAGAATAGCTATAGGCTACGTGCATCACAATAGGTGCATGGCTATAGGAATCGGCAATGACAGATCCTGCACACTGAAGCTCCATTTTGCGCCTTTACTGGACAACGTTTCGATCCCGTGACGAGGATCCAACTTGCATCGAAGCATTGTCTAAAGCATTGTCTAAATAAAGGTGCAAAATGGAGTTTCAGTGTGTGGGCTCTACTCTTTCTTATCGTTAATCGGAAACGAGTCACACTTTCCAACGACGAAAACCTGTAAATACATTAAAAATCTGTGTATTTTCAAAACGAGCAAGTTACAAGTGTTTTCATCTTCGAGGTTCTGCTTTACTACCAAAAACTCTTTGCCTGGGTACTTGTCAACTGTCAAATGCATACCAACTAAATTTCCAGCCACAATGTGGTATAGATGTTCTGATATCAGTACAAGTAGTCTTGGTATGGAGTGAATTGAACCAGATAGTTAATAAATTAATAAGCATATAAAACCATGTATATGATTTTGCACAGATTGCTCTGAAAGAGTGTGTTCTCACTGCGTGTGTGTGGTTTCAAATGCCATTTGCTCTGGAAAAATGTTGAGGAGGCTTGCGAGGTGAACTGGGATGCATCTGCACAAGAGACATTTCCGTTCTGTCCTTTCTCTTGAGGAGATTTGTAAAGTATTAGTGCTCATTACCCTTTGAAGTTTGGGAATTTCTCCATTTTGCCCTTTTAATTAGTAACAAAATGGCTGCAGGACAGCCTTTTTTTCTGGAGGCAGAGTAAAATGTTATTATGAAAATGTAGGGAATATGCAGACCTTTCATTTTTTTTTTCTATTAGCCTTTTTTGTATCCTCTTCATTACCTTTAATACAATGCATCATACTGGAGGCTACTATATATGTGGAATCCTGTTTGATACTGTCACATGCATAGGAGGCACTAACATTCTTAGTATTGGGAGTGGTTGCTAGATAGATATAGAACCATAGATGTGACATATGCCATAGTTAATGGCACAGTTTTTGAGACCATACCCAGGTAATATGGTGGCCAGTAACCATGGTTTTATATCTATGAGCCAATCATCAGCTATCTGGCTTCTGAGACCCGATTATGACATCACAGTGGGTTAGAAAGTATATGACAATTTTGCCATAGGTTCCTAATATAGCTGTACCCAGTTAAGATGGCTGCCAAATTGTTCCATTTCAGAATTCCAAATTACTATTACATTACATGATATGTCACATCTATTGTTCTATATCTATGGCTGCAGTATCCCCCCCCCTCTTCTACAAGAGTTGCATATTGAAATATGCAACAGAAAGTCATTTTCATGTCAGGGGTTATTGTGCTTATGTAGGAAATATGAAACTCTGGCACAAACAGGTCAGTTGCAATACAAGCCTTTTTAGTAAGACTTTCTTTGAAGTGGTTACCATAAGGCCTACATAAGAACAACACGACACCCAACATTAACATGATTTCGTTTTGTGAAACTTCTTTTTACCTGTTACACAATAGTTCCTATTCCTCAGCATTCATGAAATACATGAATAGAAATGATAAATAACAGACATAATAATACAATATACGTATAAACCAATGTAATTTCTTATATAAAAAGCAATATACTATTACCTATTAGCATATAAACATGAAAAAAATATACATGTAAAAATAAAAATGTACGTATGTCTACAGACATAGACATGACTTCATAAAAATCAGATCGATTTTCTGACAACCCCAACGATTCAGGACAACAAATGAATTTTGTCCACACTAGCTCTGTGTAATTCAGCTGCATAACTCTCAAGAGTAATTATGGGTCGAAGATGAACTGTCCAAATAAGCAGTTGTGGCATCAAGACTGCAATATAGTTTTCTCTTGAGAGCTGAGTGAAGCTAGAAGTCATGAACTGGGACCAGCAACTTTAAGCTTGTATCATCATTAACAGAAATAAATCAGTATAATGTTTAACAGGCCAGTAATAGTATTTTCTTTTTATTTGAAAGAAAAATTGCAACCTCAGTCCAAAAAACATGAGGTGAAAATATGCAGAGATATCTTTATGCAGAGATATCCCTTACCCCTTCGTTGCAGACTAAATTGAAGAGATCATTTGCTGAAAATGAATTTACCTTAACTTATCCAATTGGAGCAAGACATTGTAGACTTCCACTTTCCATGTCATTACCTTCGTATCGAATGACGTGTCTTGGAAACTGACGTTAAAATGTTCTGACGTGACATTAGCCAGGAATTCCTTCAAATACCCGTGTCACGGGTGCGTATTCTTTTCTGAAAATCTCACATCTGGCTCCCACAAAGTCCCACAGCTCTGTGTCTTATCATTTAAATACAACTTGCGAGGCACCGGGCTTCCACAGTATTGCACGAACATTGCAACACTTTCCTGGACTCTGCCTTGGCAGGTGGCTGCTCACCAAGACGTGAAAGCTTCCACAGACCACACGGAGCAGCACAGCTTTGGCAAACACATGGCACGCGTGTAAAAGCACAGTCCATGCCAAACTGTGTTGCCTCATATTAGTCCTAAATTAGCTTTTAATTGGAAGTCATCTGTATGATCATAAACCAATGGTTAGTGAGTGAGCCAATCACGTGGCACACATCAAAGTATCTGGAGGTAATTCCGCCGCACAGGAGAACCTGCAATCTCTTAATTTAAGGTGCAGTGGGAGAATCAGAAACCTATGGAGGTTACCCCCCGCTTTGAGCCAAGATCGGGCACATTGGTAGAACACAGTCCATCTCCAACCTTGCGTCCTTTTGCACAAACGCAAAACACGCGCAAGCAATATGTTGTAAGAATTGAGGCCTGGTTTCCTGACACGTGTGCCTGTCTGTGGGGCGCTGGAGTGGGCCTCTGCGGTGGGGGGTGGGGGGGTGGGGGGGGGGGAGGCGGCAGCTCTAATTAGGCATCAATCCTGAGCTGCATTCGGAGCCCTTGTGCTAAACATCTGGATACAGGGGTGTGTATGGAGCTTAAACACTCACATAAGAGAAGAGAGATGGGGGTCCCCATCTTTTCCCCACAGAATACAAATTTCTCGCCTCATTTTTACGTAGCATCAAAGCAAAGAAAGCCATACGTCAATGACATTGGACGGGCATTTACAAGAATATTGATATATAATTTATTGTTCATTTCTATATAATGCTGGATTGATAGGGCACCCTCAAGGCACAGTTTTTATGTCCAGTAACAAAACATAAATCTAATGTGAGTATATAGAGTAAATATAGTTTTAAAAACAATGGCAGCTACTGCAGTAGGAAAGCTGTATGTAACCAAACTCATCAATATGTGTTTTGGAGTCTGTTCATATCTGTATAATATTGTGTATAATATCTCCATGCATCTGCCGTTAACAAAATAGCTTGGTGAAAATAAATGAACCTGATTATAAACCTGCAGGAGCAATACAGTCCAAATACAAACCTTTTAGTCTAAATTGTGGTACATTAAAACATTAGTCTATATTTGTATCTAACAGAAGCAGAGTTGACCTTGTCCATGTGATTTTTTTACATAATCAAATTAAACCATTGAAGCAAAATGAATTACCTCCAAAGTTTGATATCTTGCTGTGTTATGGAGGACACGGAACTGAATTTAGCATGCTTGAGCTGAGCTTTTAGCATAAAAAAGTGATCTGAAGCTGCTTAATTTCCATAATTGAAAGGGGGTATAATTTAGGCTTTTGTGATGCTTGGCTTCTGGTAGAATCTCAGTGCAAATGCCACTATGTTATTTGACCTATGGGTGGTTTTGATAGCATTGCTGGGGCACAAGTCTGAGAGAGATGAAAAATGTATGGATGTTCACTAAGCTGGGAGAGGCAGCAGTCTGCATCTCATTAAGCACCACACCAAGAATTACAATAAATATTACCATCTCTTATCATTAAACACTGCTTAAATCACTATCATAGATTACAACACCCTTGTACCCTACCTTCAGACAGGTAACATCCACCTTACAATGGATTTCTCCAACTCTTCTCGTAAAAACCACCAGGCTTGGTTTCACACTTACTCCTCCCACAGTAAAACAAGTGTGGCTCAACATTTGGAGAATGTTTGGGCGGATCTGATTTGACGCCAGGGGTCACCTGGTGTCCCGAGGGGGCGGGTCTAACCACTTCACAAGGTTCTCCGTCAGCGACTGCTCTTTTTGCAGTCCCACGTGCATGCTGGGAAATCCAACGCAAATAAAAATGTTTCACAAGCAGATAAAGCGCCCCGACATCTGACCTTTCATTCCACTCTCGGAATGTGGAAAGCAAAGAGCCCCCGTTTGCCAGAACCGGTGTGAGACAGGTCACAGCGGTTTTCTGAGCACAAGAACAGATGGGACTTGGAATGAAAAAATTAAATAATAAAAGACTTCGCAAAGGTCAGTTGTTGTGGGGCGGACCTTAAAAGCGCAGATACGGACAGCTCCTCGCCTCCTGGAGGTTCACAGATTTCGGCTTGCTCAGATTCCCCAGGGCTGTGGGCGGGGGGGGGGGGGCTGGGAGATCCAGGGGTGCGAGAAGATTGAAGAGGGCTGCAGGGAGTTCCCTCCTCCGGCTGGAGTTTGGTGGCAGATCCTGGGAAGCATTCTCTGGGGCCTCAGACATCCAAGGAGGGCGAGGTCCTGCACAGGCAAAACGAGAAGCTCCTGCAGGGTACAAGACATCCTTTAGAGGTTCAGCTTTAGAAAAGGACCCCCACAGATCATGGGTGAAGTGAAAATGGATGCAAACTGTCATTATGTATTTTATACTTTTAACTTCCACACACAAACACACATTCTGCGTGTGTTCAGCCCAACAAGGCAGCTCCCAGTGGCGAATGTGGCTGGCAGCCCTACAGGATGTTTCATATTTGGCTTTTGCGTCACAGTGGGAGGGAAGCTTTTCATTGGCATCTCATTGTGTATGAACTCACTGTCATTTTTTAATGTTATTTTTTCTTTTTTTATTTGTAAGTGTGGGGGGTTACATTTCCAGATCCACATTGGTTCCACCCACTCAATCTTAATCCATGCACTCATTAAACCCCTGACCTCCACCCCAAGCCCAACTCCCAAATCCTTACCCAAAACCCATTCCCAAACACTACAACAAGCCCCATTCCTAAACATCCACGCCAAACCCACCTACATACATTTCTCCAAGCCACATTCACAAACCTACACCCCAAACCTACCCACATACCTTTCTCCAAGCCCCATTCCAAAACCTACACCCCAAACCCACCCAAATACCTTTCTCCAAGCCCCATTCACAAACCTCCACCCAAAACCCACCCAAATACCTTTCTCCAAGCCCCATTTACAAACCTCCACCCCAAGCCCACCCAAATACCTTTCTCCAAGCCCCATTCACAAACCTCCACCCCAAGCCCACCCAAATACCTTTCTCCAAGCCCCATTCACAAACCTCCAGCCCTCATCCCACCCACATACCCATACCAAATAAAATAAAAATCAAATAAAATCTATGTGTAAAGTGCACTGAAAGAGCCAATGACAGCACAGCTCAGCTGGTGGACTACGTGGTGAAAAGAAGAGGTGGCAGGCAATGTGCATTAGAGTAGAATAGAGTAGAGTAGTGTGCTAGAGGAGTGTGTGCACAGTCACCTGTGTTAACTGTAGATGTTGCGCTGCTGAGACTGACCCACAAACACGGTTCGGCATTCCCAATTTGGGGAAAAGAAATCCTCCCAGCTCCAAGGTGTCTCCTCCCTTCCTCTTCCCCATGAGACAGAAGGTACGCAGGAACACGTGAATTTTACAGGATCAGCCCCAAAGGATGGAAATATTGAGTGCTTAATATTACTATCATGTCTCACTTGCCTCACTGAATGAAAATGTTAGCATTTTTTTTTTTTTTACCCCTCTGTAGATGTTCTATGCTTCTTCTGTGCTCCTATAATAGCAATCTTCTAGGCCTCTGAGCCTTGATGAACATCCTTTGTGAATCCCTGCTGGGATTTGGGTGGAAAAAATATTAGTCATGCTATCCATATTGTTTATTATACATTCTTGAATGGTCTTGCTGTTGACAGTAGAGGAAATGTTACATGAAAAGAAACAGTGTGGAAAGAGAGCGGGAACACACAGTGGACATCATTTGGGACCATCCGAAATATTTCTAAATCCACCACACTGACAGAACTCGTTTGTCAGAAAGTGGCTCGACTTCGCTCTTCACATCCCACAAACACGTACAGTATTTACCCTACTGGGTGGTGGGGGAGAAAAAGAGAAAAAAAAAACACTTTCTCTCCCAGAATTCCCGACCAGATGTCCCCTCCGTTTTCCATGATGTTGCCATGAAAATTAGAGCTAATACAAAACACTTACTCGAGTGAGAGGAGCCGAAACATTTGAGGCTTGGCTAAATCTTATGCTCGGATCCTCCGGGGGGCCCGAAGACGGGAAATGTCAGCTTGAAAATGTCGGCTAACGCTGCTAAATGTCACCCCGGTGCTACGAGCTGAATTTTTCACTTCCTGCCCCAGAGACTGATGGACCCCCGGATTCTCTCAAGCAGTCATTGAGTAACTCTTTCCATCGTGCTGCATTGCTTCCTTGCCGCTGAAAAGGTGAAAGTAGAACACCCGTTCAAATGCCATCTCTTTGCTGGGCATGAGAACAATGATTACTTTCTTTCTAACAGCAGGAACTTTCTGACTGACATCTATAATTGAATGATGTATGATATTTTTTTCCACTTTTTTTCATCGTGGGTTGAAAAAGTAGCATGGGAACTGCTACATTTTTGGACAAACTTCTTTTTGTCATCAGGTGAAATTGGTAAAATACTAGTAGTAATGGCAATGAGTTTCACCTTCCATTGGCTTTTAATTTATTCTGGATAGCTTAGCCATAGCTGCTCTACATCACAGTTTTTTAATTAATTCATGAAATAACCGCTTTGCCTGTTAAAGCTTTTTTTAGCCATTAGTCTGCTTGTTTCGATATCTGGCCTAGGTGCACCCACTACCCAATGAGTATAGCATATCACCCAAAGCTACTTGTTAATAATATTCTCCTCCTGTCTTATGGCTTTACATATTATTTTAATATTCTCCTCCTGTCTTAAAGCTGGAACTTTAGGGGCAGTAGGGAAATCCCAACATTTCAGAGGCAGCCACCAATTCTTTAGGTAACAGCGCACCCAGCTAATTGTTTTCACGGCGTATTAAAAAAAACACGGAAAATCGCAGTGAGTTTACAAATCCAAGTTATGATGGCTAATGCATCCTAAACACATGGCATGACCACCCCCCCCACAGACACACACACACACACACGCACGCACAGCACTCTCCCTTGATTTATGATTGGATGGTGGCTTGAAGAGGTGTTGGACTAAATGGAGTCCAGGGGAGAACATCTGGGAAGGCCATCAGCAGGGACCTGCAGTCTGAGGCTCGCTGGACGACCGACATGACTTCACGTGGGCCCAAAACCATAAAGACCAACAGGCCACAGGCCACACATTTACGGACATTCGGATGAAATTCCTGCAAAAAATGAAGAGCCACGCATTCAACAGTTCACTCTAACAGCTAGAAGTCCAACATGCCAAAACTGCATCCATTAAATTCCGCTGTGATTGTCATAGTTGTGTCCTCTACTTAGCAACAGAGGGCCCACGAGAAAGGCATGCCAGTGAGTTCCCGGTGATAAAAGTGTTCACTCGTCAAATGAAACTGCGGCGAACCAAGGAATGTTTCCTGATCGGTTTTCCACACCAGGTTTTTTTTTTGGAAATGGAAAATATGTGAACCTGGAATGGGAACGTTTGTACTGATGGGCTTAATAAAGATTCACTCAAACACCAATTACATACCTCTATGCCTCACCAATCGTGTGCTTCTCCAACTTTGTCAGGGCATGACCAATACAAAATTGGAACAAGTACATTTAGTTTTAATTCACATTTTGGGGCACATACCAATGTTTCTTGATTAAAAGCTTTCTGTCGCAAAAAGCAGGTTGTGTATATGGCTATGCCCTGACTTTGGAATGGAACCACGGACAACACAATGGCATGGACTGTGGCAGCAGCCTCAAACTGAGACTTTTCCATGTCATTAATCAGACAGTGTTTGAAACCTTCAGGGAGGTGAACTGCTGGTCTGATAGGACTTTTGTGCAAAGGCAGATTACCTTCTCATCTGTGAAGGTGAAACTCTGAGCTTTGTCTGTGCCTAGGCTGTGACAAGGACAAGGGTAAAGGCTTTTACTGCCAGCGAGTGAGCCTGGAGCCAGCAATGCTAGTGTGTAAACAGGCTCAATATATGTACTGTACATGTTCAGAGGCATTATAGAGTAAATAGATATATATCCCACTGTACATTTATTATTGTGTTCCGTCGATTGTTCAATGTGTTCTTTGAGTTAAGGCACACATCACAAATTGCCAATGATTTCATAATCACAACCAGAACAAAACAAACCAAAATAACAAAATGATATCATTTTCACACCTAACCCCAACAAGAGTTTTAATGGTAAAAGATTCAGAACTAAAGAAGCTTAAGGAAGAGACTCCTGTACTAAAAAGGTTTCTATATCGATCAATTTCATACAATGACACTGATGACAAGGTTGTCCACACAGAGGTGCTGTATATTGTTAATCAGAGGATATACGTTTGGCTTACACATTTGAGATTGACCTGGAGAACAATGTGAGTGACACCATATTAATGATTGGCTCAGGCTCCACTGTGCATGATATCAGAGAACACCAAAATCCTTTCCTGCCCACATTGCAAATAGTCCTCAAGCAAGTTTATTTATTTATTTTGCTTTTTTAGTTTTGCTTACAAATAAATGAAACTTTTATTTTTTGGTTCATGGTCTGACAAGTTCAGAAAAACATAATGTGTGAGACTAGGTTTGCAAAGAGAAAGGGAATACTTGCCCTTATGTTTAAACCAATGTTATGGACAAATGTTGATGGATTCCAGACCAGATAATGTTACAAATGAGCTTGGTGTTCTCCTCAATGAAAGTAAAATATTGTATTGAACACATGGAAAAAAAAAAAAGGTAACTTCCTTAAACTCAGTAGCCGATGTTGAATGAGGTCTAAAAAAATGCTTTTATAGAAGAAAAATGTAAATACAATACGGACTCGGGGCCGTGCATGAAAATGGATTTTAAACTACATCTAACCGCAGCTTATGCAACTGCTATTCAGTACCATCACTCACTTTTGCGCAGATTTATTTTTACATTTTACTGAATGACACAGACCAGCGCCACGCGGAGAGGAGCTCAGGTGGAACCCTGTCTGATGGATGTCTTCCAGTTGGCACGAGAGAGGCCGTGGAACTCAGTGAGTAATATTCTTTAAATTACTCGCAGAGGCCTATATTATTGGAGTAATACGAACGCAACGTGCGCCGTGTTATTCCTGGCCGAGTATGTTTTTGGAAAATATTGATATTGCGTACGAGGCAGGTATCATAAATAAAACAAAGCGCCAGCGCTCCCTCATGCTTAATGAACAGGCACAAGACTGGATTGTTCAAAGACTGGGAAGGAGAACGGATGTAGCCGCACAGTGGAGACTTTGCTTTGCGTAGCTGTGCAGACGGGGAAACGGCAGCCCGAACATGGATACTTTACCAGGTTAACCAAATTATCTCTGTCGGGGATTACATTGCAGTATTTAAATGCTTAAACGCTTAAAAAAGCTTAAACGGTGCCAAACATGCAGCCAAAGCACCCAACCAAAGCAAATAAAAGAAGCAGCGTGTTTCCATGTCTGTCTTTGCTTCATTGAATCGGAGTGGAAACACAACCGCAGAGGAGTTAGAGATGTACGTGACTCATGGTAAAATACAGTGGTTCTCCTCTCCTAAATGCTAAGGACGTTTTTTTGATTTGGCTAATCAATCAAGAAATTTAAGATTTCCTTGGCATTTAATTAATTTCACTAAAGGCCCACTGCATAGCAACATATGTAGCCTACATTTTGACTGCAAAATAATTATGTAAGTTACCTTATTTTCAAATAATTTCTTTTAATTTCTTTTTGCATTTTTTGGAATTGTGTTCCTTTAGTCATCTCTGCGTCACTGACACCTGTACACCCAGAAGGAAATGGAATATTGTTATCACAATATACTACAAGATATTGTAAATATATGTAAAATTATATTTATAAATTAATTTTACAGAAATATATATAAAAACATACACATTGCAATATCTGAAAAAGGATATCATTTACATTTTTTGTAGACATAGTTTGTGAAGTGTTGCAAAATCTTTATTTTAATATACTGCAGCCAGTGTAGAATATCCCATTTCCATAAGGGCAAGGAGCAATATAACTGAAGGGTATGCAGTCATCGAAGGGACTCCTCCTTCCACATCGCAATCTACGCAAGACTACAGAAGCCGAAGGAGATCAGTGATCTCTGATGACATCTGGTAGCCTGTAGGTCTGCCTCCTTGTTTGAACAAGCTAATATGTCTGTTTTTTTAGTTTTTTTTTTAACAGTGTTAAATTTCTCTGAGGAAAGTTTGCTGGTTTAAACCCTCCCAGCCCACAACAGGACAAAAACAAAACTGCATCACCGTGCTGTGAACTCCCAGTGATAGCAGGTTAATGATGCAGGCCCAGCTCAAAATGACTACATTAAGACTGAAGTCTTCCCTTGTGGACAGTACCTTTACTGACTGAGCCACTTGGGAGCGCACCTGAATTCTCTTATGTCTTTAGTATTAAGATTCTCACTCCTAGTCTCTTCTATTCTCGTTCAGGGATTGGAGACAGGCCCTTATTCCACAAGTAACTGCTGAGGGTTGTAGTGTAGAAAGAGATGTATTATTGTAGGAGACAGCATCTCATTTCTTACTTCCATGGAGTTCAGTGCAGGCCAGATCTGATTGAACGTACATCACATTCTGTTATTGGCTGCATGCTGTGTTCTCTACAGCAGAATTATATGAGAAATTATATGAGTTCCAAAGTGATGTGAAGGTTCCGTAAAGACACCATCATGTGCCTATGGGCCCATGACTCTAGTCTTAACACCTTTTAACACCCTTTAAAAGCCTGGAAGGCTGTAGATATTTACCATACTAGCACCGGATTTAGCTTGAATGCATTATTTATTATTATTATTATTATTATTATTCAGTAGTAGTAATAGTAGTATTTTATTTAGCTGTGCTGGAAACAACAAAATAATGTAATATAACCATTGTTCATTAAAGGTTTTACACAGTGTTTTTTTTTTCTTTAAAAGGTTTTTGGACCTTTTTCATATTGATATCACCTCATTTTAGCTATTGTGGCTTGCTTATTTATTTATTTATTCATAATTTACCTTTCTGTCGAACTAGAAGAGAATAGCATGAGACTGCATGTCTAAAGATCGCAGCTCAGATCTTGTTTGCTCGTCCGTGCTGAGGACCGTTTAATCAGTAAGGCCAGAAACTGCAACCATTAAAACTGCATTTACTCGCTATCTATAAACATCTTAATACTGAAAGCAGAATGAGTATACTCGCTGCGCAGAAAAGCCCATATAACTGCTGGGTCTTTGCCGCAGTGGGACAGGGTCTGCTTCTCGTTTAGCGCACTACCTGTGGGAGGGGTGGCGGCCGTCTCCGTGGTGAGGGAGTGTGCGTGTGTGTGTGTGTGCGTGTGTGTGTGTGCGTGCGTGTGTTCCGCACCCCATCCCCGCCGCGTTCTCTCATTAACACAGCGCCCGTTCCAGCTGCCGTCCTCAGTCACGGGCCCTGGATAGCCCTCCTCTCGGCCCGGAGTCATCGGGTAATGACTCACACAGCACAGCCCCCACACACCCCGGGTTACTGCTGCTAATGCTGCTCCCGGGGCCTGGCTAATGAGACAGCCTTAATGTCTGCAGAGAGAGAGAGAGAGAGAGCGCAAGGGAGGAGAGCAGAGAGAGAAAGAGGGAGGAGAGCGAGACAGAGTGCAAGAGAGGAGAGCAGAGAGAAAGATAGAGAGAGAGAGAGAGTGCAAGAGAGGAGAGCAGAGAGAAAGATAGAGAGAGAGAGCAGAGAGAGAGAGAGTACAAGAGAGGAGAGCAGAGAGAAAGAGAGAGAGAGTGCAAGAGAGGAGAGCAGAGAGAAAGATAGAGAGAGAGAGAGTACAAGAGAGGAGAGCAGAGAGAAAGAGAGAGAGAAAAAAAGGGAGAGAGAGAGACAGGGAGGGGAGAGAGAGAAAGAGAGAGAGAGAGATATAGGGAGAGAGAGAGAGAGAGAGGAAATCGGCTCAGATTCCACCGGTAACCCCTTCAAATCAGCTAGACCAAAACCTTATTAAAAGTTAATAAGTCTTACACCACACAGGTAGACCACTCATTGGGTTATTGTAAATAAGCAGTTTTTAATGAAAGGAAGGATGGGGTTGGCTTTTAACCGCACTAATTGAAAGAGGATGGCCACAGTCTGGGCTTGTGAAACGGACAGTGTTTTGACTTCGTGGGTCAGACCAAGGGTGCTGTGTCACTAGCTCAGGGTGACGGCTTTATGAAACACAGGACTTGCGGTGTGCGATATGTGTGTGAGAGAGGCCTTGCTTATGACACAGTTATTACTTTGGAAATACTCACTTGTTTACTACGGCGTCTTCTAGTTGTGATTTAAGTGAAGATCTAGTTTTCTAACGACTTAATTTTTAACCACCCCTAAATTTTCATTCCCTCCACTCAGGAAATGGCAACTGTGCCTCACGAATTACCGCTACACGACCCTCATCCGCCAATTACCACTACGCCACCCGCACTGCCGATTACTGCTACGTCACCAACACCCACAAATTAGCCTACCGCTACACCACCCACACCGGTCAACTGCCACTACACCAGTCACACCTGCCAGTTAACACTACACAACCCACACTGCCAATCACAGATGCACCACCCACACTGCCAATCACAGATACACCACCCACATTGCCAATCACAGATACACCACCCACACTGCCAATCACAGATACACCACCCACACTGCCAATCACAGATACACCACCCACACTGCCAATCACAGATACACCACCCACATTGCCAATCACAGATAGACCACCCACACTGCCAATCACAGATACACCACCCACACTGCCAATCACAGATACACCACCCACACTGCCAATCACAGATACACCACCCACACTGCCAATCACAGATACACCAACCGCACTGCCAATCACAGATACACCACCCGCACTGCCAATCACAGATACACCACCCACACTGTCACCCACACTGCCAATCACAGATACACCACCCACACTGCCAATCACAGATACACCACCCACACTGCCAATCACAGATACACCACCGACACTGCCAATCACAGATACACAACCCGTAATGCCAATCACAGATACACCACCCACACTGCCAATCACGGATACACCACCCGCACTGCCAATCACAGATACACTGCCAATCAGATACACAACCCACACTGCCAATCACAGATACACCACCCACACTGCCAATCACAGATACACCACCCACACTGCCAATCACAGATACACCACCCAAACTGCCAATCACAGATACACCACCCACACTGCCAATCACAGATACACCACCGACACTGCCAATCACAGATACACAACCCGCAATGCCAATCACAGATACACCACCCACACTGCCAATCACAGATACACCACCCACACTGCCAATCACAGATACACCACCCACACTGCCAATCACAGATACACCACTTCCACTGGCAATTCCTGCTACGCCAAACCGACCCACCAATTACAGCAACAGAAAACACATCTGCTCACCTGGAGCACTGCAGCTGAAGTATATAATCCTCTGATGTACTCAACAATCTGAAGTACACCCCCCCCCCCCCCCACACGCCCCCGGTCCGCCGTGATCTCAATCGCCCAGAACCCCCTGCAGCCACCATAAATCTCACAATTCCACAGCAGCCAGTTCACTAAAGTTGGCACACTACAGTAGCACATTACACTACATTACATTGCATTCAGTTAGCAGACACCTTTATCTGGAGTGACACACAATGTAGGGGAAATGTAAGTACATTCACCTGATTTATATTAAGCAAGAGTGCCACACTGTGCAACAATGGTGATATTCCCAGACCAGCGAGTAAAGATGCAATGTCATTAAAGAACGAGCGCAAGTCAATCATGCTGACCAAGAACCAAAATAAAATTTCTGAATAATACTGATACATCAAATCTTTTTTATGTGTTACAAACAAAAAATATAACCTAAAACCATAAAAAAATATTATAATCCTGATTCTAGGCAAGTTGAGCAGCTGCGTTCCATTGGCTGTGTTCCTTCTCATATTGGAGAAAAGGTGTACAGCATTTCTCACTCACAAACTGTGGGCACCTGGCACGCCATCAGAAGGGACTAATGCAGCCTTATCCCGAGGATCATTTACGGGCTTATATCCACATAAATTGACAAATTTAGCCAGTCACAGTTGGCTAATAACACACCCCAGGCTAAGGCTCCAATCTGCAAGGAAGGCATGGCCTGTACTTCTTGCAAGCAGTTTTGTGGATTGGGTCACTCTACACACAGCAACAACGATGGTGAAAATCTAACACTGCTGGTGTACATTTAACACCCTAGAGTGTTAAATGTACACCACCATTTTTGCTGTGCATGCATTCCATGCGAGTGCCTTTACTGACCGAGCCACTCTATACAGCCCAGCCTACACTCTATAGCGGGGGTCTTCAACCTTATCCCGCAAGGGCCGGTGTGGGTGCGGGCTTTTGTTCCAACCAAGCAGTTACACACCTGATTTTGCTAATCAAGGTCCTTAGCAAAGACTCTAGTGATTGATTAGTAGAATCAGGTGTGTAACTGCTTGGTTGGAACAAAAGCCCGCACCCACACCGGCCCTTGCGGGATAAGGTTGAAGACCCCTGTTCTATAGCCCAGCCTACACTGTATAGAATGATCCTCTCTGTAGGACTCAGCCTGTACTCATACTGAACAAGCAACTCTTGTTGAGCGAGCCACTGAAAAGCCTTTTTTTCTAGTAACATGGCCAAAAAGCACAGTTCTGTTATTTCCCATGTGAGCTTGAGCGTACTGATTTTAGTTACTGAGCATTTCAGAGGAAGTGTGGCTGGAGTTGGCGAGCGGTCTCCGCGCTATGCGTCGCCGCGCTGTTTTTGACATGCCCAAGGGGTGGCGATTGATGACCCTCTGCCGCGGGGTTGTGTGTGAAACGCCAACACGCTGACAGCTCTATGCCATACGTTGAAAAGATAATGTGAGCTTTGCAAATATATCACTCATCTCTCTCAGCTTGCACCTCCTGATGCTTTTTTCAACACAGAGGACAGCCTCCAGCCAACATAACAATTACCTGTGTGGTTCGGGAGAAATCAGCCACCTTAGCCAAATCGCTCACACATCACTGGCATGAAAGACTCTTCACTGACATTATGTTATTCTAAGAAGTATGTAAATTTGGTAACCATGACAAGTGTCACTGTCAGATTTATGAAACAAAACATCTCAGTTCTGTACATAGGACAAATTCACCATGCTCACAAACTGATTGGTCTTTACATGGTTCAATCAAATTTGACACCACACCAATGGAAATGTGCACTATTGTAGACAATCACTTTTGGGATAGTCCTTTGTGCAATATTCTACAATCTGCCAAAAGATATGAAGCTTGTGGTGCCATTATACTCAAACTGTGTAATTATATTATAGCATATACATAGCTTGATTAATCAAGATGCCTATTATAGTTTATTATTGAAAATATATTTTAAAAATATAAATTTGGCACCTAACCTTCTTCTTCTTCTTCTTCATCTCTGGTATTAAATAATTATCACACCAACAAGCTAAAAAAAGATTTTAGATACATTTAATCATTGCAAAAGTTTGTTTAAAGAGAAAACAGCATTTTTAATGAAAGGCCAAGCATGTTAAAACGTGACCAGATTTTAGCGTGTGAGCTCAGCTTTGGAAAAAACTAGACGACTAGACAGATGTCAAACTAGGCGACTAGACAGATGTCAGGGGTCGTCGGATGAACGGACCCAGACTCGGGCAGGACGGCGGGCAGCTGCCGCTGTCACGGCAACGGCCGAGGCGATACATCTGCCTCCAGGAGACCCGCTTGAGCACGCCTCTCTGGCGGGATGCAGAGAAAATATCACAGGCTCCAGCGCACATCACTGGAATCGGCTCTGATGCAGGGTTGCGCTGGGTGATCACAGAGAGCCTTTGAACGTCGTCCAGGCGAGCGCGCTGGGAAACTCGCTGTGCGCCGTCCCTGTCTTCTGAGTGGGAATAAATATACAGTGTTATTAACACACGGGGAAGGGAGAGAGAGGCTCTCACATGCAATATCGCTTCACGTCGCCATAACTGTTCCAGCGTTGGAAGAATGCTTAGAACTTCGCACACTTAACATCCATGGGACATTACGAATCATCCGCTGGGAATTACCGATTTGAAATTCTGAACAACTTTATGGTCCGTATGAAGTGGAAATTGTTTTGGAAGATAAATAACTTCCAAGAGGTCATCTAATAGGAAACATACTGGTGGATCGCTGCGGAGCACTGCACAACTTAAAAGTAGTATAGACAGACTTAAAAGTAGACACACCTCTTCAGACTCCTCTGATATACCAATCTAGGACCTTTTTCATAGTACTGTTCCTTGTGTTTTTTTTGTTTGTTTTTGTTCTCTCGTTTGCTGTAACTGTTTGATGTTATAGTTTCGAAAGTATAGCTGATTTACCCACAGCTTACTGTGTGAACTATATTCAATGTTCATTACTAGGGATAGCTGCTACGTTATGTGAATGATGTGCTTTGTCTTATCTGTTCTGTAGTTACTTCGATGACCTTCCTGTATGCGCTTATTGTATGTCGCTTTGGATAAAAGCATCTGCTAAATGATTGTAATGTAATGTAAAATCTGGCAATGTAATTAATAATTCACGAGATGACTTTAATGCAGGCCTGATATGCAATTCTGAGTGTTACTCTTGGTAAAACAAATGGTGCATAACTTTGTGCATTTCTAATATTATTAGTTGTGATGAGCAGAGATGATGAGCAGAGATGAGACCACGTGATGGCACGGATATACTTGAAGTCTTCACCCACCTATAACAGCTTAGGTCAACTTCAGACCCAGTTTAGAAGGCAAAAGGGTTAGGGTTAGGGTTAGAGTTAATAATGCAAAAATCCTCCCATTATTTAGCGTGCTTTGTTTTAGGACTGCTTCTTGTTATTGCTAATCTGCAAGCATTTCAAGAACACAAAGAAGACAAATTTGTGGTGATTTGCATTTCAAAACAATGCACATGTGGTAATTTCCATCGATTTATGTGCTG
>CM056384.1:59445567-59526890 GCA_029718625.1 Synaphobranchus kaupii | reverse complement strand
AATGTACTTATTAACTTTGGTGAAATAAGTGAAAAATAATGAGTTTTAAGACATTTATGATAAAAATGTGTTTTGGGGAAAATGAAAAAACATAAGACTATATAGTCTTATGTCCAAAAATGGTCAAAATATATTAAAATCCCATTTTTTGATTCCGATGCATAGATAATTATATGTACTTAATAACTGCGGTGAAATAAGTGAAAAATAATGAATTTTAAGACATTTATGATGAAAAATGTGTTTTGGGGGAAAATTAAAAAACATAAGACTATAGTCTTATGTCCAAAAAGGGCCAAAATGGTCAAAAAAATTAAAATCCCATTTTTTTATTCCGATGCATAGAGAATTATATGTACTTAATAACTGCAGTGAAATAAGTGAAAAATAATGATTTCTAAGACATTTATGATGAAAAATGTGTTTTGGGGAAAATGAAAAAACATAAGACTATAGTCTTATGTCCAAAAAGGGCCAAAATGATCAAAAGAATTGAAATGCCGCTTTTTGATTTCGATCTGTAGAAAATTATATGTAGTTAATAACTGCGATGAAATAAGTGAAAAAGAATTAGTTTTACGGCATTTATGATGAAAAATGTGTTTTGGGGAAAAATAAAAAACATAAGACTATAGTCTTATGTCCAAAAATGGTCAAAATATATTAAAATCCCGTTTTTTGATTCCGATGCATAGAGAATTATATGTACTTAATAACTGCGGTGAAATAAGTGAAAAATAATGAGTTTTAAGACATTTATGATAAAAATGTGTTTTGGGGAAAATGAAAAAACATAAGACTATAGTCTTATGTCCAAAAAGGGCCAATATGGTCAAAAAAATTAAAATGCCATTTTTTGATTCCGATGCATAGAGAATTATATGTACTTAATAACTGCGGTGAAATAAGTGAAAAATAATGAGTTTTAAGACATTTATGATAAAAATGTGTTTTGGGGAAAATGACAAAACATAAGACTATAGTCTTATGTCCAAAAAGGGCCAAAATGGTCAAAAGAATTGAAATGCCGCTTTTTGATTTCGATCTGTAGATAATAATATGTACTTATTAACTTTGGTGAAATAAGTGAAAAATAATGAGTTTTAAGACATTTATGATAAAAATGTGTTTTGGGGAAAATGAAAAAACATAAGACTATAGTCTTATGTCCAAAAATGGTCAAAATATATTAAAATCCCATTTTTTGATTCCGATGCATAGAGAATTATATGTACTTAATAACTGCGGTGAAATAAGTGAAAAATAATGAGTTTTAAGACATTTATGATAAAAATGTGTTTTGGGGAAAATGAAAAAACATAAGACTATAGTCTTATGTCCAAAAAGGGCCAAAATGGTCAAAAGAATTGAAATGCCGCTTTTTGATTTCGATGCAGAGAGAATTATATGTACTTAATAACTGCAGTGAAATAAGTGAAACGAAATGAGTTTTAAGACATTTATGATGAAAAATGTGTTTTGGGGAAAATGAAAAAACATAAGACTATAGTCTTATGTCCAAAAAGGGCCAAAATGGTCAAAAGAATTGAAATGCCGCTTTTTGATTTCGATCTGTAGAAAATTATATGTAGTTAATAACTGCGATGAAATAAGTGAAAAATAATTAGTTTTAAGACATTTATGATGAAAAATGTCTTTAGTCCCCATCATTTCACTGAGGTTTATCAGAAGAAAATATAGACTGCCTCCTACTGGCCCACCAGGATCTTTGTTTCCCCCAGGGGTCTCCCATCCAAATACTAACCAAGAGCACGCCTGCTTAGCTTTAACTAATCAGCAGAAGCAGATTGCATGGTGGCATGGCTGCGGACTGCAAGTTCATGTCCAAAAAGGGCCAATATGGTCAAAAAAATTAAAATGCCATTTTTTGATTCCGATGCATAGAGAATTATATGTACTTAATAACTGCGGTGAAATAAGTGAAAAATAATGAGTTTTAAGACATTTATGATAAAAATGTGTTTTGGGGAAAATGACAAAACATAAGACTATAGTCTTATGTCCAAAAAGGGCCAAAATGGTCAAAAGAATTGAAATGCCGCTTTTTGATTTCGATCTGTAGATAATAATATGTACTTATTAACTTTGGTGAAATAAGTGAAAAATAATGAGTTTTAAGACATTTATGATAAAAATGTGTTTTGGGGAAAATGAAAAAACATAAGACTATAGTCTTATGTCCAAAAATGGTCAAAATATATTAAAATCCCATTTTTTGATTCCGATGCATAGATAATTATATGTACTTAATAACTGCGGTGAAATAAGTGAAAAATAATGAATTTTAAGACATTTATGATGAAAAATGTGTTTTGGGGGAAAATTAAAAAACATAAGACCATAGTCTTATGTCCAAAAAGGGCCAAAATGGTCAAAAAAATTAAAATCCCATTTTTTTATTCCGATGCATAGAGAATTATATGTACTTAATAACTGCAGTGAAATAAGTGAAAAATAATGATTTCTAAGACATTTATGATGAAAAATGTGTTTTGGGGAAAATGAAAAAACATAAGACTATAGTCTTATGTCCAAAAAGGGCCAAAATGGTCAAAAGAATTGAAATGCCGCTTTTTGATTTCGATCTGTAGAAAATTATATGTAGTTAATAACTGCGATGAAATAAGTAAAAAGTAATTAGTTTTAAGACATTTATGATGAAAAATGTGTTTTGGGGAAAAATAAAAAACATAAGATTATAGTCTTATGTCCAAAAATGGTCAAAATATATTAAAATCCCATTTTTTGATTCCGATGCATAGAGAATTATATGTACTTAATAACTGCGGTGAAATAAGTGAAAAATAATGAGTTTTAAGACATTTATGATTAAAAATGTGTTTTGGGGGAAAATTAAAAAACATAAGACTATAGTCTTATGTCCAAAAGTGGCCGAAATGGTCAAAAAAATTTAAATCCCATTTTTTGATTCCGATGCATAGATAATTATATGTACTTAATAACTGCAGTGAAATAAGTGAAAAATAATGAGTTTTAAGACATTTATGATGAAAAATGTGTTTTGGGGAAAATGAAAAAACATAAGACTATATATAGTCTTACGTCCAAAAAGGGCCAATAGGGTAAAAAAAATGGAAATGCCGCTTTTTGATTCCGATCTGTAGAAAATCATATGTACTTAATAACTGCGATGAAATAAGTGAAAAATAATTAGTTTTAAGACATTTATGATGAAAAATGTCTTTAGTCCCCATCATTTCACTGAGGGTTATCAGAAGAAAATATAGACTGCCTCCTACTGGCCCACCAGGATCTTTGTTTCCCCCAGGGGTCTCCCATCCAAATACTAACCAAGAGCACACCTGCTTAGCTTTAACCAATCAGCAGAAGCAGATTGCATGGTGGCATGGCTGCAGACTGTAAGTTCATGTCCAAAAAGGGTCAAAATGGTCAACAAAATGAAAATGCCATTTTTTGATTCCGATGTATAGAGAATTATATGTACTTAATAACTGCGGTGCAAAAAGTGAAAAATAATGAGTTTTAAGACATTTATGATGAAAAATGTGTTTTGCGGAAAATGAAAAAACATTAGACTATAGTCTTATGTCCCAAAAGGGCCAAAATTGTCAAAAAAATTGAAATGCCGCTTTTTGATTCCGATCTGTAGAAAATTATATGTAGTTAATAACTGCGATGAAATAAGTGAAAAATAATTAGTTTTAAGGCATTTCTGATGAAAAATGTGTTTTGGGGAAAAATAAAAAACATAAGACTATAGTCTTATGTCCAAAAAGGGCCAATATGGTCAAAAAAATTAAAATGCCATTTTTTGATTCCGATGCATAGAGAATTATATGTACTTAATAACTGCGTGAAATAAGTGAAAAATAATGAGTTTTAAGACATTTATGATGAAGAATGTGTTTTGGGGAAAAATAAAAAACATAAGACTATAGTCGTATGTCCAAAAAGGGCCAAAATGGTCCAAAAAATTAAAATGCCATTTTTTGATTGCGATGCATAGAGAATTATATGTACTTAATAACTGCAATGAAATAAGTGAAAAATAATGAGTTTTAAGACATTCATGATGAAAAATGTCTTTAGTCCCCATCATTGCACTGGGGTTTATCAGAAGAAAATATAGACTGCCTCCTACTGGCCCACCAGCATCTTTGTTTCCCCCAGGGGTCTCCCATCCAAATACTAAACAAGAGCACACCTGCTTAGCTTTAACCAATCAGGAGAAACAGATTGCATGGTGGCATGGCTGCTGACTGTTCATGTCCAAATAGGGCCAATATGGTCAAAAAAATTTAAATGCCATTTTTTGATTCTGATGTATAGAGAATTATATGTAGTTAATAACTGCGATGAAATAAGTGAAAAATAATGAGGGCCAAAATGGTCAAAAAAATTGAAATGCCATTTTTTGATTCCGATGCATAGATAATTACATGTACATAATATCTGCAGTGAAATAAGTGAAAAATAATTAGTTTTTAAGACATTTATGATGAAAAATGTCTTTAGTCCCCATCATTGCACTGGGGTTTATCAGAAGAAAATATAGACTGCCTCCTACTGGCCCACCAGCATCTTTGTTTCCCCCAGGGGTCTCCCATCCAAATACTAAACAAGAGCACACCTGCTTAGCTTTAACCAATCAGTAGTTTTTTCATTTTCCCAAAACACATTTGTCATCATAAATGTCTTCCGATGTATAGAGAATCATATGTACTTAATATCTGCTGTGAAATAAGTGAAAAATAATGAGTTTTAAGACATTTATGATGACAAATGTGTTTTGGGAAAAAAGAAAAAACATAAGACTATATAGTCTTATGTCCAAAAAGGGCCAAAATGGTCAAGAAAATTAAACTATATTTACTTGATAAAAGCGTTGAAATAAGTGAATAATAATTTAAAAAAATGTAATTTATGATAAAAAATTTGTTTTGGGGAAAATGAGAAAAAGACATAAGACTATAGTCTTATATCCAAAAAGGGCCAAAAAAATACAAAAAATCATTAGCCAAAATTTAAATGCCATTTTTTCAGTCTGATGGACAGGAAATTCTGTGATGAAATAAGTGAAAAATAATGAGTTTTTAGAAATCAATGATGAAAAATATGTTTTGGGGGAAATGAGAAAAAGACACAAGACTGGTTAAAGAAAATGGTTAAAGAAATTAAAGTGCAATTTTTTGATTCCGAGGGAAAGAAAATTATATTTACTTCCTACCTGTGGCAAAGACTAGACTAGAATAGTTTTTTTGTTTTTTAGTGGGAACTGAGCAAAACACATAACACATATGTCCTAAAAGGACGAAAATGGTCAAATAAATAAAAATGCTATTTTTTGATTCTGATGGATACGCAATTATATTTAATTCATACATGTTGCGAAAAAAGTGAAAAATAATGTATTTTTAGATATTTGTAAGAAAAATGTGTTTTAGTCAAAAAATTTGAAAAATACATGACTATGGCTTTCTCACCAACCGGTGTCTCAAAGCGCTTTACAATGATGAGGGGGAAACTCACCTCTACCACCACCAATGTGTAGCACCCACCTGGGTGATGCAACGGCAGCCATATTGCGCCACAATGCTCACCACACATCACACATCAGAGAATGATTTTTTAGCCAATTAAACTGGGGGATGATTACATTAACAATGAACGAAATTAACTTTCATGTGCTCTATCTTTGATATGTTTCAAATTAAAATGTACGTTGTCTAGAGCTTTATATACATTTCAACATGAACACAGATGAAGAATCAATAAATAAACATAATCGTAACAATACCACAAACACAAAAACCATCACATCTCTCTTATCATCTTTGAATGAGAGGTGGAAATAACTCCCAAGCCTGTTGTTTCTCTTAAGTTGAGCTCAGGCTGTTTTCTTTAATATCATTAATTCGTCTTACTATCACCATTCAGCACGGGTCTCTTACATCACCTCGAGTTCCATTTCTGTTCAGTTTCTAGGTGCTAATAGTAAAATGCATTTTTATATTTTATTGTTTAAATAAAGGAAAATAACAAGCCAGACTGGGCTGAATGGCCTATTCTCATTGGCAAAACGCTTGAATACTCTCAGGTGTACCTTCATAATCTACATCAGGGAAAAAATATTTAATTTTATGCTATAACTCCTCTGGCACATCCTGTGGCAGATTTACAAACACTCGGTACATCCAACCAAACACATTTCCCTACGCTTTACTTTTGCATAGAACAATCATTAAGTTGGCCCTTAAACCTAGATGGTATTTGAAAAAAAGAAAATTGCAAAGAGTTTTCTTACTATGACGTGTGTACACATGTGCTGTGAGCAGTGCTGGATGTCTGTTAATAAACTCTGCATGATTCATTGATTGAACACAATTCTACCCATCAGCTGTTTTATCATTGCAATAATTTCAGCTGTTTATATGAACCTCTAACAGGAAACAGGAAATTATTATGATTCAGAGGAGCCAGGTGAAACCTCACGCAGAAGCTAGGCATTATAAAATCCCGCATTAACAGCCACACTTCATTAAAATGAATGAAAGAAAATAATGAGTCGACATTAAACCAAGTGCTGTTTCACATACTGCCAGACTCAGCCTTCTCACAGCGTAGACGGCGTTGCTCGAGGTTGTCAACAGGGGGTGCCATTGTACCTGGACTGAGCCTGCAGCCTTGGCATGGTCTCCACAGTGAAGAATCACTGTAATGGAGGATGTATTTTTTCAAGTATTGATATGTAGTATTGTTTGCTGGTCTGAGGGACAGATTGAACAGTGAATATGTCATGGCATATGCTGATTTTATGTGTCTTTTGTTAATTCCTACAAAACAAAATTCAGATACATAGGTGTGGGGAATTTTACCTTTAAAATGTTATGTTTTGAGGTTAAATTAAAAGGCAAATAAAAATATTAAATGTAGCTAATTGATTGTGTTGTGTTGTCATGAGATCTGCATGAGATCAAGCGTGCGGCTGGGCTCCCCTTGGTGTAATGGCACACAACAAAACTATATAGGCTAAGCTTTGCTTTACCGCATCGTTGCTAATCGCTGTTACCCAGTGAGAAAAAAACTGGAATCTAGATGTCAAGATGGGTAGAAATCTAGGTTGAGAGACGATTTGACATAAATGATATAGAGCATATAGATATAGAGTTTTACCATATAGTCTGGCTATGTCGTAGTCAGCAAGAAAACCTTTGCTTTTCAACCAAATGTAGCCGAGATGGCGTTTCACAGACTTTTCACTGACCTTTTACCACAAAAAATGTTAACCTGGTAACAGTTGGTGGAAGTGTTGCTGACCTCCATTCCACAATTGCAAGCTCCTTTACTGGCAGCTTTCCTGCGGGACACACTGCATTATTTCCTTTTGTGCTGTACGTTGTTGCTGGCTTGTTATTTCAGCGATCCGGCTCTATCGTGTTTGGGCTATAAATTTGGCTAGAGCTTGTCGGGCTGGTTCGGGTCGAGCCGTAAAGATGTTGGGTTTAGGCGAGCTTGTTCCTCATTTTTCGCCTGATGCAGACGACTACCGGACCCTGAAGACTTTGCTATCCGGCATCAAACCGAGAACGAAAACATGCAGTATGTAACCATAGAGAATAATAAAGCGTAACCCGCTGTTCATAGATATTTTTAGTTTATTATTGTTATCATTTAGTTTATTATAGTTAATTATTGTTGCTGATATTATTATTGGGCTATTGTTATTACGACAATCTTTTTTTTTTTGGCTGTGTGTGCGCATCTGTGTGTTGGGGGGGTGCGGTGGGGCAGCAGGCAATTCGGTAGGGAGAGGGCCGTGAGATGTCCGCCCACATTTCTGGGTGGGGGTTGCGAGCTAAAAAAAAAGGTTGACAATCACTGCTCTAAATCTAGTTGTTTCCGGTAAAGCAGAACACTGGGACTGGCATGAGGACAATATTATAATGTACACTGGTGAAAAAAAGACACAATGCGAGGCCCAGCGGAAATGTATCGCGAGATTGACACACTTGTACTCCTCCTAGTACATGCTTGGGGTATTTCACCGCCTTTTGAAGCTATGATTTTTTTAAGGCTCCATTGCCTGTAAGGCCAGCCTGACCTTTGACCTTGACTTCAAGGGTCCCGTTCCCATGTGCACAGCATGCCGTTATTACGCACTTCATCTAAAACCAATATCCCCTACAAGGGAATGCTCATTCATACATAGGCTCGTTAATGAAAGCCATTCGTTATTGATCACTTGCAGCAAGGGGCGAAGCTATTTGCCTTCGCGTTCCAGCGCGCGCTAAATCAAATGCAGACATGACCCAGAATTTTGACCGCAGACTTGCCTCAACAGGTGGAAGAAGAGAGGCACCGCGTGGGACGCATTGCCTTTTGTTTGTTCAGATTTGTTTTACGACCGGGGGTTTTTGCTGGTTTGGGCCCCACGTTTTACAGTTGAAGACAATACTATTTCCTGTGCACATGCTTTCTGGGAAGGAGCACAGCGGTAAGCACCAAAGGACCAGAACGGGGGCAAGCTGCCAGAGTGAGTAACGGAGCTAGTCGTCTGAAGGGCCCTGACATAATTGGCAGGCTCTCGCCCGCTGCGTTTGTTTATTCATTAACATACTTTAATTGATTTTTGAGCCCTACGGTTCAGAAGTGCCCTCTTTGGGAGGGGTTCAGGGGCCCTACGGTTCAGAAGTGCCCCTCTTTGGGAGGGGGTTCAGGGGGTGTGAGAGGCTGCAGAATGGACGGTGTGTGAGCGAGCGTATTGCATGTCATGAGATATAAAGGGGTTGAATGGAGTAAATAAGAGTGCAAGAGAGCCAAGCATAACACCAGATGTCCTCAGGCTTTCCATATGTATTTCTCTATTTTATTCCTGAGTTTATTTGCACAGTTGCTTTGCTGATCTGCAGTAATTAGTCAGTCAGTTATTAGTTATGTGGTATAATAATTTTACTTGATACACCAATTCATAGCGAATTTAGATCACTTTCACTATTTTCTTTCCTTTGCCAGTATTATATAGTACACATGCTATGTTTACACATGTAGTTATATCTACACTCAGTGGGGGGGGGGGGGGGGACATGGAGGATCAATTCTGCTCATTTCGGTGTGATTCATGGCTCTGATTCAAGTCCGATGAATCCCTCAGTCTGGATGCATTTTACACCTAATAAGTGATGCATATGATTCACAACTGTTTTATGTTCTGCCATTACATTTTGGAAGTTGTTGCTGCTGTCATTTGGGTTGATAGAATACAATTTGGTATTACATTATACAAGCCACATAGTGCAGTGGTGTACCCCTGGCCTGTATCAAATCTGTACCATGCCAGAAAAATGGCATAGACTCTCTCTAATGGAGGTAGCGGGTGTGCCATTCTGGCAATAGCCGGGCAGGACCCTCACCCACACAGAAACTGCTCACGGCTCCCACCCTTGCATACGCCTAATTAGCATTTTAACTCAGGTCTGGATGCAGCCAATGCAACAATATTCTCAGAGTTCTAGTTATAATGTTAATCACGTACAGCAAAATGCTAAGATTAAAATAAATTCTGATAGAATACTTAAAAAAAAAAAAAAAAAACTAAATTAGAATGAAAAAAAAAAAAACACTGTTGATTTTGCTGTGTAACTGCACGGGACCAAAAGGGAAGCAAGCATGCACAGCGTGTACAGTGAAATTACACCTCAAGCAATATAAAAATTGATATTAAGGTTTATAATTATAAATAAGCACCATAGAATAACTGCATCCATATGAGGAGACTCTACAATGATTATACAATGATGTTTGGTTACCTGAAGTGTCTTGACTATGGTGATGTATTGTACATCATGGAGCTATTAGATTTGTCACAAATTCCAAATGACTAACTCACCACTGTACTTTGTATCAAAGAATAGGATGGCCATCTCTAACTACTCGTAGACTGTCACATTGGTATCTTTTTATTTACAAAGCTGTCTTGGGCTTACTGTCTTTGTATCTATGCTCATATCTCATTCTAAAGACCAATTCTAGCTATAGGTTACGTTCCCATGACAGTTTATCTTTCAACGTCCCTAAGACATGCACAAAATTTGGCAGGAGGGCCTTCAGCTATTTTGCACCTTCATCATGGAACGAATTACAATAATTGCTTAAACTTGATTCTCGTGTGTCCCCAGGCGTACTTAAAGAAAAACTCAAAGAACTTGAACAAAACTCTATGGCTTGTACATGTTTTTAAATTGACCTTCTCGTTTGTTAAATGTGATCAAATTGTAACTTGTTATTGTTGTGTGTGGCCCGTATGTTTTTGCGGCCCTCTTGGCCAGGTCTCACTTTTTTATTTGAGATTTTTAATCTCAATGTGTACGACCTGGTTAAATAACGGCAAAAAAATAAATAAAAAGTGCATTCTTACTTTAGATCATGCTTACTCCCTTATATGCATATGCCAGGCATTGTAAAGCTGGCAGGCTATCCAAAATCTCTTTAAATATCTAAATTATCCCTCATTACAGACAATAAATGTCTGGGCCAATCTAAAGCATAAATATATACTGAAATAATATTATTTAATGTTAACATTCACTGTCCCTTTAATGACATTCAGAGAAATCGGGTTAGATAAGAGCACCAAGGTCTCTGCCGATTGTTGCTACTTTAAATTTATTACAGTTACTCTCAGCATGGACTTGTACCTCAAGGGCAGCCTTGGATATCATCATTTTTCTCTGCTCAAGTTGTTAAAACTTTCCTTTTTTTATTGGACGCTGCTCTTAAAACCCATGTGACTGCAACAGGTTTTGTTCACTGACCCTGAAGGAAGACGTAAACATCATTCAAGGTGTGTCAACGCATGCTCGCCAAGACTGCGCTTTTTCCCACTGCTGCATCATCATTCTGCACTAGGCTGTGATCCCTTTAGTAGTACATGTTCAATCAAATAAATCAGTCCAAATCTGATGTCCAAGTCTATCTAAATCAAATATGGCTGTCTGAAGCTTCCAATACATCTAGGAGGCATGAATGGCCTCTCTGGTCTGGGCTCAAAAAGACGATGCAGAGCTGAACGTGTTTAAAGACAGAATATAATTTTCACTCTAATCGTAACCGTGGAACCATTTCTGTTTTGTTCTGTACTGTACATACACATCTCTCATAGTCCTCCCTCTGCCCTTTCCCTTCACTATACCCTGGTAAACACAGAAAACCAGCACAGCTGAAAATGAAAGTGTATTTAGTGTCATCATTAAGGCAAAATAACACTATTTATGTTATGAATCAATATGAGAATGCACATAATATGAACTTCGGATGAAGCTTGAACGTTGCTAGCTGAAATGCATTACCTGTGATCTGACTGCTGTGAGAACATGGAATTGACAAAGCTTCATTGTATAATAAAAAAATGTCTTAAACAAGCAGGCTAATTTGGCATTTTCTAAGGTGAGGCGGGAGTATGGTGGTGCCAAATGTAAAGTAAAACACAACACGTTTTTCCTGTGTTTTTTTCCTCAGATTTAGCATAAATGTGGCATTTTCCTGAAGATTTATGCTAAATATTAGTTTTTTTTCCAAGATTTAACTGACATGCTAAATAAACCTTTTCATAGTTCATATTTTCAGATTTAATTGATAAATCTCAAATAAGCATGTCCTAAATATACAACTTAAATGTTAAATCTGAGTTTTCAAAAATAAATATGAAAAAATATATATATATTTAGCTTATATCTTTTATTTAGCATAAGTCTTCAGGAAAATGCCAGATTTATGCTAAATCTGAGAAAGAAACACAGGAAAAACATGTTGTGTTTTACTTCACATTTGGCACCCCATGTGGAAGCCATATTCTAGTATCTTATTCTCAGTGGTTGCAGCTGCTTTTTAACAAAATCAAACCGCATATATGTTCTAATATAACAGCACTGTTGTAAGCTAATGGAAATGTTTTCCTGTTTTCCCATTATATTGCTGGGAAATAGTTTGGTCAGGAATTACCAAGAACCCATGCCGGTGTTAAACCCTTATTTGAAAGATTATTATTGTGTATATCAATACACGTCATAATCGTTAGTCCAAATAATATTGATCCATATAGCCTATTGCTTGCTCACACGCTTTAACTAGCTTACGCGCACGAGCATGTTTCACCATGCAGCTGTAAATCACTGTTTTCACAGTCTTACTGTCAGCCATCATATTAGCCAATCACCAAGATGCAAACGCAGATGGCTTTTAAAGGGAATGGGATATGACATTTTGATTGGTTTACTGCATGTTACACCCAAGATGCACCTATAATTAATGAAGAGACTAAGTTCAACACATTTGCACCTTGCACCGTACTTAGCGCTCAAAGAAGACACCGTCTAACTAGCAAAAGTGGCCGTTTTAGACCAAGTGCTAAGATCGTCAAGATAGAGCACTTTTAATGTGCATAAAAGTAGACAAGTGATTATTTTTGTTTGTTAGCTTGCTTTGTCATGTAGCCAGTAGTACTGAGTCAACAGGTCGCGTTAATAAACGTTTGAATAGAGCTGGCTGTGCTGGCCCATAGACCTCAAAAGGTACAGTCTATTTTCTCTCAACTTCTTGAATTATAGAGCAATTGCAAGAGGAGGCAAGATAAAAGATTTTTATTTTCAAGGGACTGTAATTATTAGACCAAAACATTTATTGCAATCAGGTTTAAACAGAAATGGTTTTAACATCTCAACTAAATAAAACAAATATTATTTGGATAATCATGTGTAATAATTATTTAGAAAATGTAGATTTTTCGTTCAAAAATAGTAATCCGTGTAAATTGTCCATTTACAGATGACATGACCTGCTCTAGTGAAACTAGTCCAAGCCAAACAGTACAAAGAAGCCCAAGTTTAAAGAGTTAAATGGGAGACAGTAGATACACTGGGTCAGTGGTTCTATTATTTCTCAGTAATTACTTACAAAATATTCCAAGCCCAAGAACTACTTGATAAGCAAATTTAATTTCTGAAATCAACCCTTATTAACCTTTGAAAAGTAGGTTTTTTGGAGTGTTTCTAATTCAGTGTTCTAGAACACCAGGGGCCACATGTATAAAACTCCGAGTAAAAGAATGCGTAAAAAAATGCTCAGGGTGACAGTTGGAAATCTGCTAAAAAAAAAGTTTTGCAATTTCTACCTCTGCCTTTCTGTCACGGTGTCCCCATATCACACAGACTCCAAACATTGCGTACGTATTGTGTCCATCGTGTGCAGAGGTATGCATATTCTCAGAGCACGTGTTATATTATACATTTGAATTTCTGCGTGGAAACTCGCTTATGCTGCTTTCTGACAGCATTTTTCTGCTCAGCACTGTTTATACATGTGGCCCCAGCAGTGATTGGTACATCAGCATTAGAATGTTGTTGAGTTATGTCCTGTGGACCAGTCCCATGCTCCCCACTCCATGTCTTTTCCATAAGGCTCCACTGCTTGCCGTTCCACCTAGGATTCATGCAGAGAAAATTGCAAAGATATCCATGTCTTCAACCTCCCCCCCCCATTGAGAAACCCTTTCATATTTGATCTGGACTGGGGGGGGGGGGGCTCCTTTTTATTTGAAATTACACTTATTAATGTTTCACGCTGCCAGATATGTACAGAGCTTTGAAGACATGAGACATTTTCTCTGATTTTCAATGTGAAATAGTAATGAAATATCTCAAATCAGGGAAGTTTGTAAGAAGTGACTGGATTTTGCAGCAAACTTCTTCCCTCTCTCACAGTTGAACATCAAATATCTGTCTATAACCACTCTGCAGCAAAGGCATAACAGGAATGTGTCATGAGAGCCTCAACATGATATATTATATATTTTCATGATATATTTAGCGATTTAGCATATAAAATGAAGGAAAATGCAAAATATAGCAAATATTTATGATAGGACTGGTCATGAGAACATTTTGTTACTGAAGTAGGTAAATTGCATTTCAGGGAGGTTGTTAAGAAATAAATGTGACCCTCCTACCATTGTAAGAGTGGTGTGCTCTGACTGAGAGGCACGCCTATACTATGTTTATGTTTATTTAAGGATCCCCATTAGAAGCACATGGGTGCACCTCTAAACTTCCTGGGGCCCTGAACATAGAAAATACAATACAGACATGCAGGAAAGTACAAGACACATTAAGATATAAAAACAATCAAGAAGTAAAAGTAAAAGACACATTAAATATAAAAACAATCAAGAAGTAAAAGTAAAAGACACATTAAATATAAAAACAATCAGGCAAGTTAAACAGATACACAAATGAGAAAAATTAAGGATGAAGTAGTAACAGACTCAACATTACAATTGGGGACTGTTTGAACCACGTATTTTATACACATCTACAATGTTGGAGTCATCATGAAGCAGGTGGCAGCAAAGGCCTGCTCTGTGCAACAAAAATATCAGTCCCAAGTCCAACCTAAAAAAATGTCATCCATTGCCCCCCCCCGAAATCCCACCACTTCAAGTCAGGTGACCCTCAGCCAGGTCATGTACAATTCATCCACAAGTCCTGCAGCATTCAGCCTGGAACCAGATCCCCATGAGAGATCCTCCCCCCCCCCCCCTGCTCCCCCACGGGCCCCCCAGTTTGGGCTGTCAGAGCTGTCACCCTCTGTCACAAACAGAATGAGTAACAGTTGCTTCTCCCACAGGGCCAAAGTATTGACCCTCTCCCCACAGGGAGACCCTGCCACTCACCACCGTGCCGTTCAGAACCAGCTGACAAGCTAGATGCAGTGCCTGTGTGTTTGCGAATTACAGTGTTACTTTCAATGTCACTTTGCCAATGGACACCTCCCTCTTAAAAAATAATAAATAATAAATAAATTAAATAATATTGTGGCAAAACATTCTTTTTTTCATCCAAAATTCCACTTTTAAAACATGGACTTATGTAAGGTATTCAGGCAGAGCAATTCATATAGTGAGGAAAAAAGTTCATAGTAAAAGTAGATGGGAACATTTTTCCCCCGAAACAGTTCCAACCAGTTAAAGGATAGTTCTGTAGTTGTTCACAGAGTTTGGACTTGATGAGCTATACAGTTTGTGGCAAGTTTTGTCACCCTTTCACCCGTGTTACGGAGATGGCAACCTTTCCAGTGGCGGCTCCTGAGCTGAAAATTGAGGAGGCAGAAAACTTCCCCTGATTATTGGTCTCAATCAGTTTCCTTGATTAACAATAGGCTATATTAGCGTTAATTCAAACATTACTCATTGCCATCAAATGTAGCCAGTTCTCTTCAATTAGGCTATAAGGCAAGTAATACAATTATTTTAACTTGCATCACAAAATTGTGCACATTTTAATCAACATTATAATTGTGGATACATGTGCTCTTCGTTCTTTATTGCAGGTTGTGCTTTTTTCGTAGTGTACTTTTCCGTTTAATCTCCCTAACATGATGTGAAGAATGAAGCTGTGTCTTCACCTGCAAATGGATTATTCAGACCATTGGCACACTTTCCACTAATCAAGGAAAATGATTGAAAAAAAGATTAGGACCAATAATTTTTGGGTATATAATCCAGTTTTGGTATATAACTATAATAATCAGAGGGAAGTTTTCTGCCTCAGGAGCCGCCACTGAACCTTTCCACTTTTCTCTATTTGGTATTTACAATATGGGACGCTGTATGCACATTAACTCTGTACATATGCATATATCATATTTAACCTTGTTTGATATCACAGCGATTTCTCCAGTGGAGTTGGAGCTTTGCATTTTTGCACTCCCCCTGCCTTTGATGTGATCTTGTCAGATCTGAATGTCGGCATCTCTCGAAGAGCCACTTTCAGTGAAGTTTAATAACCAGTGGTTGTCAACGTCTGTCGTTCATTGGGGGGAAAAAAAATATTCTGAAGATTTTGAACCAGGGAGTGCTGCAAAAGCAAAGACATACAAAAAAAACTAGTCCACACTACAAACACTTTTGTTGGCCTTGAAGTCGAATCAAAATAAGAGGAAGAACACGATGTGAGCAACTGTCCGGTCTGGTCTAATAATTAGACTCTAATCAAGCCTCGCATGTATGAGCGTTGCGAACAAAGTGCGCAAAGTAAGTTCTGTCGGAGAACCTCTCGCTGTAGCCGGCCATGGTCGGCTAGCAATCACATCCCATACTCAACCAATCACATGCACACACCTCTAATGGAGCGCCCTTTTTAAGCCGAGAATCAGTTCTCTCTGTACTGCTTGAATGCTTCTGCGCTTCTCTTTGTTTGCTTACGGCTTGTGTTAAAAGAAATTTGCTGTCACCCTCCACCACCCCAGCTTCCACCTGTTGTTTGGATCTGCTTTAGTATGGGGGGGTTTCTGGTCATCTCCTGTTTAGTGGGGGGAGATGCCTGTGCATCCGGAGCAGTACTAAAGCAGATCCATTCACCGCCAAACTAAAATAATTATGCAGCACATTCATTCATTAAATTTCATTTAAATACGTGAGTTGTCCTGACAGACATGAGTGCATAGCCTCAGACTCTACCTGTCTGATAAACTCCACATCTGGCGATCTCGCTAATTCTTAAACAAACAAAAGATAAAGATATGAATAACAAATACGAACACAAGGAACTCAGTCAGAGGAGAAACATGAGGTCAGCTTTGAGTTGCTAAATGGCCTTCTGGGAAAGAGGAGGATGGTCACATGGTCATTCTGCCCCAAAGGCATATGGGATACAGGTCACTGCATGCATATACAGTACATAGATGTGCACCCACATAATCATTTTTAAAAGTGCATGCAAATAAAATGCAATGTCATTACAAAGTGAATTAATTTTGTTGTTGTTTTGAACTCAGATTCAGATTCTACAGTGATTGTGCAATGGCAAATGACTGTGCAGATACTGTAAATGTAACTCTCCAATGAGGAAAATGCCTGCCAAATTTAAAGAGGATTATTCTGTGAACAATTGCCTCCATCCATGCTTATGCTTACATTTGTCATTATCGGGCAGGCAAGGTTACATATTTGCTTGGATTTCTCTGTGAGCTCCTGTAAGCCCGCTATGTGTTGGAAGCCTCGAGTAGCAGGGGCCTTTGATTCCATCCCTCTAGCAGATGACAGGTTGAACTGTAGAAATTGTGAAATCTGGGATTCCCCTTGTCAATGCTTCATGGGGAGCTGCAGATTGCTGCTCCAACGTTGCAGAGTCAAGGGGTCTCGTTAAATGGATAGTCCACTTTGTGTGTTGTTTTTTTTTTTTTGTAAATATTTTATTTTATTGTTTTCTTTATGTTTTTGATGGGCCCAGACAGTTTTTCTTGACAATGGAGAATATTTACAAACGTTTCTGCCAACCCGAAAATGTCTACTTTCTGTTACATTGCCATTCATGCTACAATTTATTAATTGGCATTAAACTACACAGTGATGCCAATTAGGCATGTACGTGAATCTAGCCATCATTTCATACACAAGTTAGAAGCAGAGGAACCTGCTGTCCTTGACCAATTGTTATTCCGATGAATCAAAATGGGTACATGTAAGGAATATAATGTGCTTTAATAATGTGGTGTTGCTTATTAAAGAAACACGATAATGCATTTACAATTCATATCAAACAACAGAGGGGAAAACATTGTACCTTCAGTTTATTTATTTCCCCAGATAATAAATTTCTGATGTAGTTTGTATATTCAGACAATTGATACCTGACCTTTGTGTGCATACACCCTTAACTCGGTTTCAACTGGCAGAGTAGCTTACAGCAGTTACATATTCATAAGCCGTTATGGTTGTTTTTATTCTCCATAGTAACATTTATGAATAATTCAATACTTTCTCAAACAAGCTCACTGGAAAACATTTAAAGGAACTCATTCATTGTCACTTGGCTAACAAAAGAACATTATAAGCAACATGACCTTACCGGCAACTTGACTCCAATGCTGTTACAATAAACAATTACTTTAAAAAAATTCTAAAATAGTGCGCACACAAAACATGAGCTGTTATTCACAGAAAAATTTCACAGGAGGGCTTCTTTTGATGTAACCGTATTCAAAGGGGCCAATAAGTTCTGCTTTCTGTTTATTTAACTTTTATTAGTCGATTGCACTGACCAGTGGCCTTGATTATAAAGTAATAAACCACTATGCGAGTAATTCATAGACCGGGGGTCTTCAACCTTATCCCGCAAAGGGCCGGTGTGGGTGTGGGCTTTTCTATCAACCAAGCACTTACACAGCTGATTCTACTAATCAATCACTAGAGTCTTTGCTAAGGACCTTAATTAGTAGAATCAGGTGTGTAACTGCTTGGTTGGAACAAAAGCCTGCACCCACACCGGCCCTTGCGGGATAAGGTTGAAGACCCCTGTCATAGACTTTACTGAGACTGGGCTACCCGAGGTGATGGAACCCTGCCATGTTATGTGACGTAAGAACTGATGTTTCACGGCTCTAAATGTTTCTCTCATGCCATTCACAATACTCCCTGGTCATCCTGTACACCTGCCCCTCACAGCACAACAAACAGAATTTAGCTCAATGACCTTAGTAAATATCAATCTTACCTGATATACAGTAGGTTGGTGTGGTTCCCGACTTTTGTTCGAGCCCAGCATCAAAACACTTGATTCAACAAATGAAGGTCTTGATTGAAGACAGTGATGATTGAAGACAATTACAGTATGTTTTTTTCTCTTTTTTTTTGGATTATTTGAATAAATTGCTAGAACCAACGGCTGTAGCCACAACAGTCCCTCTTGGATAAGACCGGACAGCCCCAATCTAGATCTATGCAAGTGGTGTACAGTGTACACATGTACATAGCAAGGGAAAAACTAAATATAAATATGGCAGTAATAATATCCAATCACTATTGTTGATGAAGATTCGGATGGCGTTTTCCACTCCCCTGAAAAAGATTACGTAGATTTCCAACATCTTACCCTGGACAGGGATAATTTGTCTTATGTTTCACCTGTGCTGTTATGCATCGATGACCGTTCATCAACCTCATCTCCGCAGTTGAGCCTAATGTGCCCTGCTGGGCGTGACAAAAACATGTATGAAATAAGCGCTGACTGTAAAGATGCATCGCTTCGGATATACGCGGTATATCAGGACCCGTTGCTCACTGGAGCGTGAATAGTCTAACCCAGAATGAGTAAGTATGCGCACGTGGATCTTCAGGGCAGTATCTTTGTTTTTGTTTTTTCACAGCAGCACGCTTTTCTGTTCGGCGCTTTTGCTTTCTACGATACAGGCCACAGAGGAAGCAGTGATGAATGTGGGAGAGCGGGAATGGCCCATTACTGAAGACCCTTCCTGCTGACAGCTGCAGCGACAGCTGCCCTTTAATGAACTGCAAAGGCTCAGAATTGTGACCCAGAGAACTGCCTGTCAACAGTGGCACCTCTTTCATGTAATAAGATCTCTCAAATCTGCTCGGCACAAGCACACCTGATATTTCACGTGTTTACCCTTATATCTGTGGTTTTACACTACACCTGTGCATCTCTCTCTCTCTCTCTCTCACTCACTCACTCACTCACTCACTCACTCACTCACTCACTCACTCACTCACTCACTCACTCACTCACTCACTCACTCACTCACTCACTCACTCACTCACTCACTCACTCACACACACACACACACACACACACACACACACACACACACACAGATAAACATGTACAGAATGCACATGCAAGTCTCACACATCCACACACACACACACACACATGCAAGTCTATCCTTTGCCCCACACAAAAAAAAAACAGTATTCTTACAATGGCTTAAACGCCACACTGTGAACACACACTGGTACAGTGTGAGAAAACAGAGAATGGGAGATGAGCGGTTATTCACCCATCACCAGGATAAATGTCCTTTCTGTGGTGCCCTCTGCCCCCCACAGCTTTCCCATCTGCCCCAGCTCTTTCCAAAATGGCTGCCGGCACCCAAAAATCTAACCCCTCGCCCCACCCCTGCCAGTCCAGAGAAGGACACTCCAAGCCCGGCCTTGATCGATCCGAGCTGGCACGGCAACGCAGTAGTGACATTGCACCAGCGTGGGAGGAAGCCAGCAGGAGATAGCTAATGCAATCGTTTTTGGCTGAATGCTTCTTGGACCACGTTTGAATTCCCGTAGCACCCACTTCCACCAAGGCAACGGTCCCCCATGTGAACTGCTTAACATGGTTTGTTCTGGATAGATATCCCATGGATTTTGATTGGTCCTAATTCAGAGGTCAGAGTAGCTATGGAAACTCTTGAGAAAGCCAGTGCACTTTATATTTCAGTGTTGCGAGCAGATAGATGTTCAGCTGTAAAATGAGGACATTAACCACAGCCAAAGGAAGTTACCCTGGATCAGGGCATTTGTTTAGTACATAGATATAGCTATTCAAATATCATTTGAGGACTACATTTTACCATCGTGTGTATTTACACCTGAAATGAATATGGGAACTATCTTAAGGCCCACTCTACCACCAGCAACATCATCCTATGCATCATCCACTGTAAAAAAGATAAATAACATAGTACTTTTACAGAAAAACTACTATAATAATAAAAGACATATGCCTTTTAAATATATACGTTATGTGTTGCACTGTTCATGCAGCATTATGGGAGGTAGTAGCCAGCCAAGTCTAATTTGATAGAAATATCTAACTCATGTGGGGCGTAATGAGAACCACTCATTACGTGCTTCAAGAATGGCTTTTGGGCATTGCTCCTATTATGCAGTCAAGTCTAACCACAAAATTGCACTGATTGCAAGTTTTGCACAAATTAAAGGCCCTGCAAATTGAGTGGTTTTGAACCAGTTTGCAGTTGATTGTCGCAGATTAAATTATATGTTTAAATAATTGCCAATTAGCTTACTTCAGCATCAAATCACTGCATTTAAATGTTTGTGAAGTGTATCTGAAGTGTATTAACCATTTTTCACAGAAATTTCAGAAAATGGAAGGTAACAATAACGATTGTGTCAGTTACTACAGAAAGCTAAAACTTGATGGAATTTAACTTTTTAAGGACATTCTGTAAAATAATGTAAAATAATAAATTGCCAGTTTAAATAGATTTTTTTTACAGAGCCCTCTTTTTCCCTGCCCCCTCTCTGTTTTAAAGGGTTTTTGGTTGGATGTTGTACTTCACTAATACCCACGTTGTGTTTCTAGGCACCCATGTATGTACCCATATCTGCACACTACAGGTCATGGTCTCGTCCACCCTTTCCCCTCTTGCCAGTGCTATCTGGCGAGAACTCAGTGTTCATAACCTGTTAACTGCACCAACAACAGCAATTGCTTTTCAAAAGTGTCAGGCATGCTTTCGTGCTCCAGTGCTTTTGACACCAAACAGATATTTACACGTGAAATTAAATTATACTCCTTAAAAAAAAGAAGAGGCCAGAGATATGTTTCTGCTGGGCTGTCAGAGGCAATATATCTTTTCGCTCTGAAATTGTGTATCTAAAAATAAGATTTTTTTTTTTTTATTAGAAAATTCAAACAATGCTGTTTCAGTGCAGAGATCAGATACTTCTCTTGGGATGAGAGAATGACTTCCAGAGAGCATGGAGATACAGACAGGGGAGCAACGAGCCACAAAGCTTCCATTTTCTCCATTTTATTTATTTTTTGGTTAGAGGGGGAGGATTAGGAGACAGGAAATGATGCAAGAGGTTCTGTACCTACATGTTGGGCAACATCCTGCCAGGCTCCCTTTGACCCAGCCAATCACAGTCTCCGAGACTGAAACATTTGACCAGGCCACGCCCCGACTCTCCCACTGAGTATTCAGTCACAGCATGCTATACCACACACTGACAATGGCCTTGGCATTAAATCTGGGGCAGATGGAGGGCCAGGAACTGCACTGAGAGATGGTGGATCAGAAGGATTATTTTCCTCACCTCTTCCTCACCTGCTCTCACCGGGGCCTGAGGCCACATGACATTTCACAACCCAAAGTTTTTTTCTGTGCCGTTTTTGCTTTTATTACGTCATTTCCTTTGCGGCTTCAACTTTTTTTCCTGTGCACCACATATAAGCTGTATTTTACGCTGGCTGTCCTGCCCTCCTGCCTGTTTTATTGGCATCCTAGCGAACTTGTAAAATGGATTATAAAACACACTTTATGAGACCTTGGTCTGCCGAATGTACCTTCACAGACTGATCCCGGCCTGACCTTGGCAAAAACCACAGTTTCCTCATTAGTCAGGTTTTGTCCTACCATCTCACTGAACTCAGTGTTGTCATTGCAGGAAGGTAACAGCAGGTAATGAACAGAACAAAGGAAGCGTATGCATACCAAATCATTAATACAGGAGCAGAGGAACAAAACATATGAATAGTTTGGAAATTAATAAAAAATTTAATTCCCCATATTAATAAGTGGAAAAAGAGGAATGGATGTGCACACTGCTTTTGGTCACTTGAAACACACATTTTAGATGACATGGTCTTCAACACATTACCCCCGACACACAACAGACCTGTGCACAAGGGTCCAACCTGTGTCAGCAAAGAAGGCAGATGTGATATTCACCATCTCCATCAAACTCAGCATTCCAGACGCCCATTAAGTGGTCATTCAGAAAGGAAGGTGGCTAACTAATTGCCTGATTAATAAATTAATCTGGGCAAGACCGTTTTTGCTAATTAGCACTGCATTACCAGGCAGAGGCTCTGGCAGGGCAAGGACTGTCAGTGAACTCAGTAGCAGAGACCGAGCGAATGCAGATCAGAGCTGAGACTGCAGCTCAAACTCCCCAGCATTGCCACATCAACAGAGGGCCTTAGTGAGTCATCTAATTTAAAAAAAAGACCCACAATTCAATTGTATCACCACTGCAGGCACCAGCTGCCACTGCACAGGTCTGCCGTGCACACACATTGCACAATACCTATTATCCCTGTACCTTTCCAATGAACATTTCACTGGGGGGGGGGGGAGAGGGGTTAATTAATTAAACGAAGCCAGGAGTGTGTAGATGAGAGATTGGTGAATCAATAGGCCTATGGAGTCTGGGAGAGTCCCGAAGGTATCCGTGTTTGTGGAGGGGAGTGATCTGGTCCGTAGGGGCACGAGTCTGGAATCGTCCACCTTTCAAATTGGCGAGAACTTTCCCAAGGGCGCCTTTGTACTCCGTCTCGCTTCATTAAGATTAGGCTTAATGGCTTTTCCCCATACAAAAAGGGAGACAAAAAAAAAAATGGAATCTAGTCCACCGTGTAAAGACTATTGGGGACTAAATGAATGAGTTCTCCTCATATCTTCACACCCCTGATAAAGCAGGTGAACGGGAATTGAAACTAATCCATATTCATGGTGGGAAACACATTTAACTGAAGAAAAAGACTACAAAACATGGCCTGGACACTGGTTGGCCATCGAGAGCATTACAAAGGTTTGGCAATATGAAAGCAGCCCAGGTGAGGAGCATGGCGGCTTGGGGGGGGGGGGGGGGGGGGGTGGTTGACCGCAGTTGGTCAAAAATGGCTGTGCCCTAGTTGAAAAACAAACTTTAACTTCTGATATTCTATTGACCTGTTTATTGTACCTGCCCCCTGGGTTGCCAGCTTTCTATTTAAAAAAATGTGTGTGGGGATATACATTTTCAACGTGTCGGTGACATTGCCTTTAATAACCGCATTTGCCTTTGTAAAATCCTACCTTTGTGCATCGTAGTCCTACCTTTGTGCTCTTGCGTGATGGGGAAGGCAGTGAACGTATTAATCCGTCGCATTGATAAAATGAGCATAGCTCCTATTGATGACTCGGATATACCCATCACACAATCAAAATAAATAATCAAATAAATCGTTGGATTTACTGAAAAAATAAAATAAAATTTATCTAATCTTTTTTTTTACAATGATATACCTAATAAAGTCATGGTTGAACACCATATATGCGAAGAGGAATATACGCGACGTCTTCCACTTAATCATTTTGGAGAAGCTGTGCTGAAAAAAATTGTCTCTCTGTCAAAGCGAATATGATCCAGACACTGTCTATCAATGAATCCATCTAATATTGGTCTGGTATGATATACCAGACCAGATGGTCAATCATAGCCTACTTTTACATATTTTTCTTTTTATGACAGCTGTTTGATAATTGCAAGTTTGCTATGCAAAGGAAAATATGACCAATATTATGTCAAATAATATGCACTCATTCTACTATCCATTCATGTGAAAGATGCTGTATTTTTCATAATAATCTATTGGTGGCACTAGACATAAACCACCTTTTTTTCTGAACAAAGTTGCACAGAAAAAAATGATTGAGTGAAAACTCTGAATACGCGTATCTTGCACGACTTGCAGACGCCTCATTTTCATCAAATCTCCACCCCGCCCGCGTAATGCCGCGTATATACTGGAGAGACGCTTAAAACAGAGGATAAGTCAAATGTCTGAATCACAAATAGCTTAAGCTACATGGAATTTCAAGAGTAAGTCCCATTTGCGCGTGCTTATCTCAACTCTCTGTTGTGTGTTTACGTATACTTTATAAACCACTTGACGCTTTATTGTGTGTTAAGTCCCTGGAAGTTTTTTTAATCTGTTTTCACTGAAGTTAAAAATTCCTCTTTGCTCCACCTGCCTCATTATTTAGTATGCCAAACAGGAAGGCTGGATGGCATACATGCGTAATCTGCAAGTGAGCATTTGTGAGCCTGAGTAAATTTGCAGGGATTTTTATGCGAGTTAAGCGTTTTACATAGTTTCTGTCAATTAAACAATGATTTCAAGTGAAAACAGGACCACGTCATTTAATTGAGCTTAAAATCCTAGCCAGTGAGTTTAATGTCACAGTACATTGCTTTCCTATAGCGGCTGTCAGTGAAACCTTTGACTTTGAGGATGATATTTTAGCGAGCAGCTGTTGATGAAACCCGGGACATTGTGAAATTGTGATTGTACATGAGCAATAATGTTTGGGATTTCCTGTGTCTTGATACCGGCTGTACACCCTAGGGTTTGTTGGTGATTATATGTGACCGTTTCATATAAACAAAGCTTTGTGAATCACAGAGACGCTGTGTTTGAAGTGTTATAACTCAGACGAGGAAGACGAGGAAGACCATAGAAACTTACCCTGTAATTTTTTTGATTTGCCAGAGGCTTTGCTGGTTTGCTCTTATGTTTTCTGGTTCTTCTCAGTGTGATGTTTGTCATATTGCCAATGATAAATTACCGGGGGAATTATTGGTGCGAACATATCCCTGTGAATGTGCTTGAAGTTTACCAGGGCAAGCCGAGGTTCTGCTTCATCCAGAATGTAACGCCTCGGTTCAAGGTTTCTTCATCTCTCGGTTGACATTGAGAAAGAGGTGTTTTAAATCACAGCAGTTGTTCGCAATGAAAAACTGTGAAGTGGGCCCCACAATAATTTTTTATGCAGTAAGTGATTACACTTATTGATTTAAGTATGAATAATATATCACTCGGAAGCATCCGGATGAATTGTGCACACCATTGATTCCCTCCCTTCAAAACATTGCCTCACTTCAAGAATTTATGAGAACGTGTGCTAGTGTAGTAGAACAAACCGCAGAAAAGTTACGTAGCCTGCTGAACTACTTTACAATAACAGACCTCCACCCATAACACAAAGCTGACATTGTACTTTATGGAAATAATATCTGCTTTCGGAGCATTATTTTGACACTTTGGACAGAACCTAACAGGCCTGTACACTTGAGCCTTTTTGTGTTGAGTGTCGTGTGTTGTGTTTTTCAGGCTAACGTATACCTGAGTGTTCTGGGTTAGCGTGTATCTGAGTGTTCTACATTAGCATGTACCTGTGTGTTGTGAGGTAGCGTGTAGTTTTACAGACTAGTGTGTTGGCCTAACATGCACCTGTGTGTTGCAGGTGTCACGACTGCGTGACACGAGGAGGTTACTACAGAGGCTGCCCGGGTCAAATCCCATCTCTCTACAATGACAAGCTCGTCAACGGACTGCCAAGACATCTGTCAAAAAACAAATCGGACCTGCGTGACCCAGCGTGCTCCCACAAGCAGCGCAGCATGACGGCGGCCCCCTCCCCGTGCTCGTTCGGGATGACTCCACGCACCTTGGAGGAGAGGAGGAGAGACGCTCTGCGTGGCGGAGCACAGCTGGGGCGGATTACCAGACTCCGTCCCCAGGAATCTCTCCCGCGCGAAACAGCGAGAGAGCAGGCGGAGCCCGCATTAAAGGATGTGTGTGTGCGTCGTCGTCAGGTACCGCTCCCTTACAAGCTCCAATCTGGCAACCCTTTCCCCTTCTTAAGCACATTAACTTCTTTTTAAAGAAAGAAAAAATGCACAGATTAAAAAGACTAGGAAAGAATCAATTGTCAAGGTTATTGAAGGAGAAGAGCCTCAAGAGACGACTAGAAAAATATGAGATGGTTATCATTATGGTTTATCATAATTCATAATACATCACTCTCTGTGTGACTGGGATTTGTGCCTTGTTACAATGTGTAAAATGCCACAGACTTTTGCACAAAAGAACCTTTATCTAAATGGCACAGGCCTAGGACAAGGGCGCTGGAGCACATTAAAACCCAGATGTCTCTGACCCCGCCCACAGGTGCACCAGCCTTCACCTGTCAGTTGCCTGTTCGCGCCAACCTTGAGCGGAGTGACCGCCGGCGGCTCGCACGCATTCTAATGCGGGAATGCATTCTAACGTGGCAACACATTCCAAACAGCCGGTCAGTGTCGGAGAAACTTTCAATGAACACCTTCAATTTGCATGCTCCGATGCTCCCGTGTCAGGAACATTCTGAAAACACTCAAAAATAATAATAATAATAAAACAATAACAATGAAATCTCACAATGCACTGCACTCATCTGCATTAACAGAGGAGTAAAACCCGGAACCCTCCCAAGTCTGGAACATGGACTGAAGTAAAAAGAGCTGTTCCAGGTTTTACTCAGTGCAGTTATCAAGCTAACTCAGTAATCCGGCTTTGGAGTACACCCTATACCCCCCAGATAGCTCTACAGTCTCAGGAAAATGGCGGGTGGAGCAGGTCACAGACCATTGCAACGTAAAAGCCATTTGTGCAGTTTAAAAGTGAAGCTCCAGATCATGTCCTGTTTGGTGTTTTTGGAAACCGAGTCATGGTGTTGCACTTTAGTGAGTGTGATATAGGAGGGAAGAGAGGGATGATGGATATTACTGCTTATCCTCTGACAAGTTGAGAGGATAAACAGCCTTTCTAATCGGTTGTGGCATTTTCATTTGTCTGCCCAAGATAAGCACCATCAAAAATAGCTCTGTAGTCTTCCACACTGCCACCTAACCCTTCAGTGAGGAGTGATGAGGCTGATACATCCTGTGTGTGTGTGTGTGTGTGTGTGTGTGTGTGTGTGTGCGTGCGAGTGGGTGGGAGTGAGAAAGAGAGTTTTTCACCAGCCTGTTGATCCTCTGATTAAATGTGAAATAGATTAGTTTACACAGCACCACCCACAAAGGAATGCCTTTGCAAATGATTTTCAAATGTTAACACCACAGTCAAAGCTTTCCAATGACTGATCAATGGATTTTCAATCTTACATTGAAAAGTCCTTTTGTTGAATGGCTTTCATTGACAGATTTGAATGAATATTACATACCACTTTTTTTACTTTAACTAACTTGATCCCAATTTTCTTGTGCCTGATCAGCTAGCTAGCTAAAAGCTAGCAAGTCTAGTCTGTGACAAGATTTTGTTTTTGCAACACGCATTAGCTGAATATTACCCTGATTGGACATGCCTGAATTTGATAAATCCATCAGATTGCAAATGTACCAAGCCAAGAATAAAGGCATATTTATTCCAAAGACACTGAGCCAGTCAGGCTCAAATCAATAACAAGGCTGCAATACATGATAGAATACTATAGCATAATATGAGTGGGTTAACTGGTGCACCAAACATAAATTAGTTTTTCTTAAAAATATAACTTCTATTTTGTCAGTACGTTGGTGATAAATAAACGTCTATAAAAATATAAATGTATTTATATGAAGAAGAAAAAAATCTGGCACATCCATTAAGTTGCCTTCATACTTATTGTGTTATTCCCATAATAACTGCATGCCTGGATTTCAGGACCATGGACAGCATTACCAAGAATAGCATCTAGCCTACATAGAAATAGCACTTTCCACCACTATGACCAATAATAAGGCTCCTAATATTGCTCTTATTACCAAATTATGTATTTGTACAGATAAGTATCTTTTTAAAAGGGGTTTGGTTACTGTTTTGAAGTGTTCTTCATCTGCAAACAAAAGTACACATATAATTTAGATGGACACAACCTGTTCATAAGACAATGCCCACTAGAGGCTTATTACAAGTTAGGCCTACACTGTAGTTATCTAACATATGTATGTTATGACAACAATTACGCCTACAATACCCAGCATGCCATGCACTGCCATACAGTACCAGGTTTGGGAGGGGCGCTAGGAGCTTAATCTATCTGTCATTTCTGAAGCCTTCAGTTCTGCAGGACAGACACTGACATTGAATGATAATACACTACAAAACTAATTAAATAGCATCATGCACTGTAGGTAATTCATCACCACATGGCTGATGGGGGTGGGTGGGTGGGGAGGTAGGGGTGTCTCAGTCACAGGAATTAATCTGTGCTGGAGGCTTGGGGGTCTTTTTTTTGGAGAGGATGGGGGCAGTTGGCGGCTATAATGCTTCTGTCTGAGGCTGAGAGATCAGCCATTAAACACTCGCTGTCCTTCAGGGTTAGCAACAATCGTTACGCGATCAAAGTCTCTGGGGAGGTGATGGATGCTGTGCCCTGAGGTAGATTAGCTGTGACCAGCTGCATCATTTTTTTAATTACTATTAGCAGGTTCATTATCGTTTGCCTGTTATTGCTCTTTATCTCGTCTTTGTTCCTCTCTCCTTTCTAAATGCAATCCTTCTCTCTCTCCATCTATCATTCCCTCCTTCCTTTCCAGCCGTGGACTGTAGTACTTTAAAGACACAGGCAGAGCTGCCTCAGCTACATCAGTACTTTAAAGACACAGGCAGAGCTGCCTCTGCTACATTAGTACTTTAAAGACACAGGCAGTGCTACCTCGGCTCCATTAGAAAATTGGAGAATTCCTCCCCCGTTCCAAAGGGAAGAACCCAAATATTTAATAGCAAGGATGTATTTAATAATTTCAAGCTTTTGAGTGATGCATGGCTCTTGATGTCTAACTTGATCAGGGCCAAAGGAACTTGTGCTGGAGCTCTGACATCACAAGAAACATGAAGGAGTAGCAGAGGATCATGGGTCAAATACGTCCTTAAGACAAAGAAGTGGAAAACCTTCTGCCGGAATTCTCCTCGGACTTTCCCGCCTTTAGTAAATCACACATCCCGCCCGGAGGGAGGAGAATCTCTAATGGAGGGAATTAACGTTGCCAGTGGTTACTGCTGCTTGTTTAAACCTGTTTTTCCCTGTCGAGAGTACTGTACGGTTTTAGACGCGGGACAAGATGACACGGAGAGGTGAACTGCCGTAGCCAAGCTTGAAAGCTCGGAATTATCCCCGTAATGAGGCATAACAACCGTGCCCTTTTTGTAAAGGCAAATTGAAAAGCTTGCCCTTTGCTATAAAGGGAAATAATGGCCTATTCAATTAATTGATTCTGTATGCTCATCCATGAAAACAAAGTCTGTAGCCATAGCGATGGGAGCGATATTCAAATGAGGATGGCGAATCAGACACATTTAGGTGCTTTTACTGTTGCCGTTTTGATGGAAATACAAAATAATGGATGAAACAAAACTGCTAAAATATGAATGAAGAAAGGGAAATGAGTTATCAAATATACCGGCGCTGCAGTTGCCGGACAGAGTCCAAATCAAATAGGGGAAAAACACACTAGCTCCGCACACTGTAGCTAATGATAGATGCTTACATTTAAAAGACATCCTGTGTCTTTAAAGCAGCATACAAAAGTGTGTTGCCATGTTGAAAGCTGCAATCATTTGTATATTGTGCATATAATGGCCTCAGAAAAAATTCACATCATTGATAAAGATGATCAAAAGAATAAGTACTGAGCTTTATTTCAAATGCTCAAACATGTGGAAAATAGTATAATGATGATTCAATGGAATCAACCAAAATAACACTTTTCTCAAATTATATTTATTTTCAAAAAAAAAGTGTTACAAATATTCTCACCCGTTACAGTACTATATGCAGCCTCCCCCCGCAACGATAAGACTACCGACTCGTCTTCCAAAATGATCAATAAGATTGGTGAACAGACAATCTTCTGTGGGAAGCAGAGTTAAAGATAGAGATGGGATCACGATACAGAAAGTGTCATGGCAGGGACTTGATTATGGGTTGGGAATCAGGGTTAGACCTCTGGACCACACAGTCTCCTCCAGTCCAGTCTTCGCCCGTAGTGATGGATAACACGTGGCTTTTACAGGCGTTACATTTTTATACTCCAGTAAAACAGGACGTCATGGGAGGCTCCAGTACAGTTCTATAACATTTATTTAAAGGTTTCCTGTGTTCATTTTTGTTGGATTTTATCTTAAACGATTACTAGGGATGCGAATAATTGTGGACGCATATCTTTTTGGAAAAAAAATATTAGTAGTTACAAAAGATTTCTCTGATCATTACACTAATATAAAAGAAAGTAATTTCCCCATGTTTAAACACATTTTGTTTATTTTAAACAGCCTTCTTTGTTCCTCTTTATCAATGCTGTGAACATTTTGGAAGCGAGTGTATGCTGTGACGTGTTTTAATATCTAGTACTTGGTTAAATTATTCAGAATAGTCCCTGTCCTCTGGGGTAGTGCGCACACTTTACATGCAGTGCTACTGCTGTGCGGTCAGCACACCAGTGACCTGAAATGAGCATGTTGTACTACACAGTGCATGGGGATATGAAGTGGGCATGATGTACTACACAGTGCAGGGGATATGAAGTGGGCATGATGTACTACACAGTGCAGGGGATATGAAGTGGGCATTATGTACTACACAGTGCAGGGGATATGTTGTACTACACAGTGCAGGGGATATGAAGTGGGCATGATGTACTACACAGTGCAGGGGATATGAAGTGGGCATGATGTACTACACAGTGCAGGGGATATGAAGTGGGCATTATGTACTACACAGTGCAGGGGATATGTTGTACTACACAGTGCAGGGAATATGAAGTGGGCATGATGTACTACACAGTGCAGGGGATATGAAGTGGGCATGTTGTACTACACAGTGCAGGGGATATGAAGTGGGCATGTTGTACTACACAGTGCAGGGAATATGAAGTGGGCATGTTGTGCTACACAGTGCAGGGGATATGAAGTGGGCATTATGTACTACACAGTGCAGGGGATATGAAGTGGGCATGTTGTACTACACAGTGCAGGGGATATGAAGTGGGCATTATGTACTACACAGTGCAGGGAATATTAAGTGGGCATGTTGTACTACACAGTGCAGAGAATATGAAGTGGGCATTATGTACTACACAGTGCAGGGGATATGAAGTGGGCATGTTGTACTACACAGTGCAGGGAATATGAAGTGGGCATGTTGTGCTACACAGTGCAGGGGATATGAAGTGGGCATTATGTACTACACAGTGCAGGGAATATGAAGTGGGCATGCTGTACTACACAGTGCAGGGAATATGAAGTGGGCATGTTGTACTACACAGTGCAGGGAATATGAAGTGGGCATGCTGTACTACACAGTGCAGGGGATATGAAGTGGGCATGTTGTACTACACAGTGCAGGGAATATGAAGTGGGCATGTTGTACTACACAGTGCAGAGAATATGAAGTGGGCATGATGTACTACACAGTGCAGGGGATATGAAGTGGGCATGTTGTACTACACAGTGCAGGAAATATGAAGTGGGCATGTTGTACTACACAGTGCAGGAAATATGAAGTGGGCATGCTGTACTACACAGTGCAGGGAAGATGAAGTGGGCATGTTGTACTACACAGTGCAGGGAATATGAAGTGGGCATGTTGTACTACACAGTGCAGGGGATATGAAGTGGGCATGATGTACTACACAGTGCAGGGAATATGAAGTGGGCATGTTGTACTACACAGTGCAGGGAATATGAAGTGGGCATGTTGTACTACACAGTGCAGGGGATATGAAGTGGGCATGATGTACTACACAGTGCAGGGAATATGAAGTGGGCATGATGTACTACGTAGTGCAGGGAATATGAAGTGGGCATGATGTACTACACAGTGCAGGGAATATGAAGTGGGCATGTTGTACTACACAGTGCAGGGAATATGAAGTGGGCATGTTGTACTACACAGTGCAGGGGATATGAAGTGGGCATGATGTACTACACAGTGCAGGGAATATGAAGTGGGCATGATGTACTGCGCATTGCAGGGAATATGAAGTGGGCATGATGTACTACACAGTGCAGGGAATATGAAGTGGGCATGATGTACTACACAGTGCAGGGAATATGAAGTGGGCATGTTGTACTACACAGTGCAGGGAATATGAAGTGGGCATGATGTACTATGCAGTGCAGGGGATATGAAGTGGGCATGATGTACTACACAGTGCAGGGGATATGAAGTGGGCATGATGTACTACGCAGTGCAGGGAATATGAAGTGGGCATGATGTACTACACAGTGCAGGGAATATGAAGTGGGCATGATGTACTACACAGTGCAGGGAATATGAAGTGGGCATGTTGTACTACACAGTGCAGGGAATATGAAGTGGGCATGATGTACTATGCAGTGCAGGGGATATGAAGTGGGCATGATGTACTACACAGTGCAGGGGATATGAAGTGGGCATGATGTACTACGCAGTGCAGGGAATATGAAGTGGGCATGATGTACTACGCAGTGCAGGGAATATGAAGTGGGCATGATGTACTACACAGTGCAGGGAATATGAAGTGGGCATGATGTACTACGCAGTGCAGGGAATATGAAGTGGGCATGATGTACTACGCAGTGCAGGGAATATGAAGTGGGCATTATGTACTACACAGTGCAGGGAATATGAAGTGGGCATGATGTACTACACAGTGCAGGGAATACGAAGTGGGCATGTTGTACTACACAGTGCAGGGAATATGAAGTGGGCATGTTGTACTACACAGTGCAGGGGATATGAAGTGGGCATGATGTACTACACAGTGCAGGGAATATGAAGTGGGCATGTTGTACTACACAGTGCAGGGAATATGAAGTGGGCATGTTGTACTACACAGTGCAGGGGATATGAAGTGGGCATGATGTACTACACAGTGCAGGGGATATGAAGTGGGCATGTTGTACTACACAGTGCAGGGAATATGAAGTGGGCATGTTGTGCTACACAGTGCAGGGGATATGAAGTGGGCATTATGTACTACACAGTGCAGGGAATATGAAGTGTGCATGCTGTACTACACAGTGCAGGGAATATGAAGTGGGCATGTTGTACTACACAGTGCAGGGAATATGAAGTGGGCATGCTGTACTACACAGTGCAGGGGATATGAAGTGGGCATGTTGTACTACACAGTGCAGGGAATATGAAGTGGGCATGTTATACTACACAGTGCAGGGAATATGAAGTGGGCATGATGTATTACACAGTGCAGGGGATATGAAGTGGGCATGTTGTACTACACAGTGCAGGAAATATGAAGTGGGCATGTTGTACTACACAGTGCAGGAAATATGAAGTGGGCATGCTGTACTACACAGTGCAGGGAAGATGAAGTGGGCATGTTGTACTACACAGTGCAGGGAATATGAAGTGGGCATGTTGTACTACACAGTGCAGGGGATATGAAGTGGGCATGATGTACTACACAGTGCAGGGAATATGAAGTGGGCATGTTGTACTACACAGTGCAGGGAATATGAAGTGGGCATGTTGTACTACACAGTGCAGGGGATATGAAGTGGGCATGATGTACTACACAGTGCAGGGAATATGAAGTGGGCATGATGTACTACGCAGTGCAGGGAATATGAAGTGGGCATGATGTACTACACAGTGCAGGGAATATGAAGTGGGCATGATGTACTACACAGTGCAGGGAATATGAAGTGGGCATGTTGTACTACACAGTGCAGGGAATATGAAGTGGGCATGATGTACTACGCATTGCAGGGAATATGAAGTGGGCATGATGTACTAAACAGTGCAGGGAATATGAAGTGGGCATGATGTACTACACAGTGCAGGGAATATGAAGTGGGCATGTTGTACTACACAGTGCAGGGAATATGAAGTGGGCATGATGTACTATGCAGTGCAGGGGATATGAAGTGGGCATGATGTACTACACAGTGCAGGGGATATGAAGTGGGCATGATGTACTACGCAGTGCAGGGAATATGAAGTGGGCATGATGTACTACGCAGTGCAGGGAATATGAAGTGGGCATGATGTACTACACAGTGCAGGGAATATGAAGTGGGCATGATGTACTACGCAGTGCAGGGAATATGAAGTGGGCATGATGTACTACGCAGTGCAGGGAATATGAAGTGGGCATTATGTACTACACAGTGCAGGGAATATGAAGTGGGCAAGATGTACTACACAGTGCAGGGAATATGAAGTGGGCATGTTGTACTACACAGTGCAGGGAATATGAAGTGGGCATGATGTACTACGCAGTGCAGGGGATATGAAGTGGGCATGATGTACTACGCAGTGCAGGGAATATGAAGTGGGCATGATGTACTACGCAGTGCAGGGGATATGAAGTGGGCATGATGTACTACACAGTGCAGGGAATATGAAGTGGGCATGATGTACTACACAGTGCAGGGAATATGAAGTGGGCATGATGTACTACGCAGTGCAGGGAATATGAAGTGGGCATGATGTACTACACAGTGCAGGGAATATGAAGTGGGCATGATGTACTACGCAGTGCAGGGAATATGAAGTGGGCATGATGTACTACGCAGTGCAGGGAATATGAAGTGGGCATGATGTACTACGCAGTGCAGGGGATATGAAGTGGGCATGATGTACTACACAGTGCAGGGAATATGAAGTGGGCATGATGTACTACACAGTGCAGGGAATATGAAGTGGGCATGATGTACTACGCAGTGCAGGGAATATGAAGTGGGCATGATGTACTACGCAGTGCAGGGGATATGAAGTGGACATGATGTACTACGCAGTGCAGGGAATATGAAGTGGGCATGATGTACTACGCAGTGCAGGGAATATGAAGTGGGCATGATGTACTACACAGTGTAGGGAATAGTAGCTGTGGCTGCACTCCTGTACTTCTGACCCCAGTTCCTCTCTCAAAATGGCCACCGGGGAACGCGCAGGCTCATCTCCGGCCTTCATCACAGCCTGCGGCTACACGGTTAAACCCCGCCCCCCGCTGATCTCAGATCAGCAAGCTGCGAGGGAGTGGAACTGCGCACGTGACCACTGGTCTCAAAAAAAATGTCATTATATGCTCATGAAGCAAAATAAAGCACTGATCTGAGGTCAGTATGAATAATCTGGGAGGGGGGGGGGGGGAGTGAAGGGCATCAGAAGACACTGGTGAAGCACTGTTTCTGGGTCAGTAGGGACTGAGGAAATAGTTGAAGGGAGAGAGGAGAGAGGAGGTGGTCTTGGAACACAGCCTTTTGTTTCAGTTCTCTAGAGTGAACAGGGTCAGCCTTCCCACTCGCCTCTCTTCCCACACTCTCTTTTAAAAGCTCACCTCTCCCTCAGCCCCCTCCGAGCGGGGCCTCAAAGGTTTCTAGAGATCTGCAAGTTTTCTTTTTGACTGCCGGCGAAAGCCATCAAAGGTCCCGGCTCTTTTCTTACACTTGCCAAGTAATTTCTCGAGTCCCCCAACACTGAACTTCAAACTTGCAGTGGAGACATTTTGTGCTATGTTGTAAGACGCATAAAAGATTCCTTGCTGTTTGAAGTGTAAATAGACAGATAACACCTGAGTATTCATCAAAAGCCAAATACAGCCTGTGCTTTTCTGTGTTGTACTTTTTAAAATTAATTATTGATATAATCAACCTGTATAAGCATACCAATAATAAAATTACTTGTCGATTTAAATGAGCCGTGCAATTTACACCTTCTATGTGTCTGGAAGTAGAGGTACAAATTTCTCAAGTATAGATTGAGAATGATAGCTAACAATCTCTTTAATAAATCCGGAAACTCAAATAATACAGTACAGATGTGTACCCTTCTCCTTTACAATGAAATATGCAATACTTTATTACTGCTGCAGTGGTGAATTACCCAAAATCAAACTTACCACAGCATCCTTCTCCTCTAAAGCAAGTCAAGTATTGCGCGAAACAAAAAGTATATAAGAACACAATCCAAGCCAAGCACGTTTAGATTCCATAAGCTGCTGTTTGATGACTGATGCTGTTGCCGTGGGACCCAATTCAACCCCACAGGCAACTAATGGGTAGGAAATGTGCACACAATTTTCTTGCGTTCATTTTCCAATTAAACCACAGTTGTGCATTTGTCGAACTTCTATATTTCCCTGTAATTAAAATAGAGGGTGAAAAAAGTGAGGCAATTAGAGCACAGATTTTCAATGGCAAAAGGGAATAGCGTTCTCCTAGATGAAGCCAACAGCACATTTTGTACCAAAGTGACACGCATTACATTTGACATTTAAAAGCTTTGAGTGTAACCTTTTCATATAAATTAATGCTTTTTTTTGTGGATCCTCGCTACAATGCAGTACTGAAGTTTAAACAAGTTGTACAGCAATTTGTATAATTAAGATTTACTTACAGCTAGCTATGAAACATTACTTTGCCATCAACTTGATTAATTGATCATTCGCTGACACTGATACCCCATTGATTGTATTGCGTATTGGAGCTAGTGATGTCCATTCTCAATACAATGCCACAGGAGTAATGTTGGTATTATCCTGATTGTAACATTGCACATCCGCTGATGATATAAGTGCAAATGACGGCAGGGAACATCTCAACCTCTCAGTAAAAGTGCACCAAGTCAAACCTTACACTGTTCAATTCAGGGATATCATCTGGTAGGAGTCTTATCATGCTCTCTCGTTCAATAAAGGTTTTTATGATATTTAAAAACCTTTACTTCATATGCAAAGGATATCTATACGAAGTTCCACTCCTGTCAGCTAAGGACAGAAGATGAGGCTACATTGGACATGTGACCACCAAAGCTGGACCATTGCAGATTGGAAAAACGTCGCCTGGTCTGACAAATCTTGATTTCTGCTGCAACGTCCAGGCGGTTGGATCAGAATTGGGTGTAAACAGTATGAAAACATGTATCCATCCTGCCTTGTGTCAACGGTGGCTGGTGGTGGTGGTGGTGTAATGGTGTGGGGAATGTTTTCTTGGCACACATGAGCCCCCTTAATACCAACCGAGCATCATTTCAATGCCATAGCATACCCAAGCATTGTTGCTGAGCATGTGTATCCCTTTATGGCCACAACCTACACTCTTTCAAATGGATATTTCCAGCAGGATAATGTCCACAAACCAATCATCATCTCAAGCTGGTTCCACAAACATGACGGTGACTTCAGTTTACTCCAATGGCCTGCACAGTCCCCAGATCTCAATCCAGTAGAGCATCTTTGGGATGGGGTGGAACGGGAGGTCACAACACAACATGGATGCATGGCTGAACCATCTGCAGGAACTGCGTGATACTATGGAGTCAGCACGGACCAAAATTGCTAAGCAATGTTTCCAACAATGAATGCCCTGAATAATATATATATATATATATATATATACAGTACTGTGCAAATGTCTTAGGCATCCTAGATTTTTTATGTTGATTTTTTCTTAGATGTTTATTTTTTGTCTTCTGCATTAGTGTGTCAGTAGACAAGAGCAAATTGTAGATTTCCAAACATTGATATTCCAAAAAATTGAACTTTCGTGAGAGAAAAGAAGAACAAAGAGTTCTGCAACAGATGGTATGGTCTCCACAGAGGCCTGTTCTCAAGATCACCGAGGCTGTCTGGGATTACCTGGACAGACAGAAGCAAGCGAGACAGCCAAAGTTTGCAGAAGTTGGCAAGTTCTCCAAAATGCTTGGAACAATCTACCAGCTGATTTTCTTATAAAACTGAACAACAGTGTACCTAAGAGAGTTGATGCTGTTTTAAAGGGAAAGGGTGGTCACACCAAATATTTATTTGATTCTGTTTTTTATTGTTTACTGTTCTTTATAGTCAATTGTTTGATATTTAGAAACTTTTAATTTAATTATTTTTTAAAGGATTTTCGCCTTACGGATTTTCTTTACATGTGCCTAAGACGTTTGCACAGTACTGTATATATATACTGGATGGGCCAGTAAATAGTTTCAGAATATGATACAGGACAATTGAGCAGCTACAACAAACTATTTACTCATCACCTGTCTTCTCTAACTGTGAGTCTGACAAGTTGCTGAGGCTCCCTTTGTGAAGGAAAAAATCACTAGATAATTACGGCAGTCTGCATGCGCAACCTGCAGCTGGTGGCTGCCTGCCCCATGGCTCTCACAACTGAGCACTGAGCTCCGACTGGGGCGGCTGCCGGTGAGGTAAGACTCCAAAATGTGACAAACTGCAATTACAAAACCATTGTCACCCGACAATGAGCTGCCGTCGCGCTATTGTGCGACGGATGAAAAGCGCTGGGTAATTGCGCTTCTCTGAAGGGCTTAACAATGACCTCTCCCTGGGAGTAAAACTTTATTAAACAAGAAGGCTGTCATTCAGAAGCATGAAGCGCACAATGCTGTTGACATTCATTTGCATTTAGTTTACCGAAGATGAGAAATGTAATTTCTCTTTCATTTTTATTTATTTATTTTTTTTAGTCACTTCATAATGGTGCTCTGAAACCAGGTTCTACTTCAGCTTATAAGGGAGACTTGATTGTTTTAAATGCTTTCATTGTAATTTTGCATTTAACTGAGCATAATAGATTTGGTAAATTATGAGCATTTGTAAAAGATATTTCTAGCCAGGAGGGCTGCACTTCACAGTACTGAAAATGCATTGCTGTCTTATTAGTATTAATATGACTGACTTGAAAAGGCATATATTAACACATTGGACAGTTCTATATTATTTATGGTTGAAACAGGAGGCTCAGTCGCAGAAATGGAAACATGTGGAAATTATGTCATTTCATATCATCCAGGGATAATCTACACATAAATACAAAATGAACATTCTTTTTTGGACTGTAGCAGAAATTCTCGTACCTACCAAATGTAGTCTTTCAATCTAGGCCCACACATTCTGCCACAGCAAGCACTGTTGAACGTGGACAAATTCCTCCGTGGAAATGTACGCATAGGCTATCGCATTGAAGATGACTCATTTTGAGCATACTGTAGATATCCTTAATGCATTCAGTTCAAAAACTTATCAGTTGTTTGTGTCCCACACACAGATCTGTTCATGCAAATTTTTGTGATTTGTATTCTGCTGATATTTTTGACAGATGATATTTTCGAGTCCCTTCTGCGTTGAGGCAGTTACGCCGTCTGAAATTGTATTCAGACCATAATCATTCGTGGCAGATTTCATTGAGACAACTCGAGTCGATGACTCCTGCCTTTCAAATTCACTCAAGGGCCTCCAATGTCACCCGTCTATTGCTGCGTAGACGGTGAATCAAAGGAGATATTCCATATCAAATGAACGCAGGCCATTTGATGACAATCATTTTGTTACATTTCAAATTATATTTTGGCAATATGATTCAGTGGAAAAGATAACACTGGAGTTTGGCCAGTAGGTTACCATTAAACCCTGAATATTTATGGAGAAAAAAGAAGACCCTTGTGGCCGTGAGAAAATGCAATTTGTGCTCTCGTAAGGAAAGCTCTGTTCAAGATACAGCGCGTGCATCGGCACAATTGAGACTTCCACCCTGAGGCAGAAAGATTTGTGCAGATATACAAGCAACCCGCAAAGAAATGCACAGAAAAGAAAAGCTACACCCATGTAAATGCATCACTGCATACACAGACACAGACGCACACGCTGCCAAACATACGCAAGCATAATTATGCGCAAAGACATGCGTACAAACGCGCGCGTGCTCACGGCGTGCATCACGCTCAATCGCTCACATACTCTCACGCCCCCCGTGCGACTCAAGCGCACGCTCTCGCACAGTCGCGCACAATAACCGCCCGGAGACCACGGCTGAAATATTTGAATTGATCTTTATTTATATTAAATTAAAAATATACTTTTGACAGATTCATGTAACAAAAACGCGGAGCAGAACAGACTGTAGCCTAGCGACGGTAAAACCAGCAGGAGTGGGGAGGGCGCTAGCTTAGGGGCGCACCAAACCAGGAACCCTAACTGCACCAGGACCATCACACACGATCATGCAGGTGTGGCTTTGACTGCGAGTATCAATCAAATATATCAATGAATTCAACTGAAATTCGCCTCTGTACAGAGAACTTTGCATCTCAATAAATACTGAGGAAATGGCGATTACCAACACTATCTGGAGAAGGAACAAAAAAAAACAGGGTGGAGGAGGGAGGGGGCGGGGTGTCTCCTGTGAGCTACTCATTCTATGATTGTGACTTTTATCAGAAGTACAAATATGTATTCATGGGCTCTGTGCCAGAAAGACTCGATGATCAAATTAAGCATAACAACCCAGTCCTTTTAAATGTGATTCACTTAAGGTGGCGAGCAGTTGAAATCCAACACTGCTGCACAATTCTCGTCACCGTGGGCCTTTGTTACTTACGGTTGTGATGATGCATTTAAAACGTGCACCTTGTTTAAGACAAAGCGTGTAGCGCAGTATCAGCAAACATCATTAGGGTCCCACAGAGGTGAAGACATTACATATCACAAAGTTTTATATGATACCGTTTAAACTGAGAAATTTATGCCTGAACAATAAATGACAGCTCGCTTTGTGTACGGGGATCACAGCAAACACCTGCACGCTGCACATCTGAAAGATTTCGCTCGGCGCGGGGTCGCACAATGATGACACGGTTAAAGAGCGACTCACGGGAACAGCACCGTCTGCGACGCCGACGTTGGCCGACTGCTTAACTCAACACAGATGCGGAGCTGTTGCCCATAATTCATCGGTGCAGCTCACGAGCCCCGCCCCGATTCAGAGAGAGCAGAAGGAGAAAAACAAAAAAAGAAAGGGAGGAGAAGAACGAGGGAAGGGGAAGAAAGAGAAAAAACATGGAAATAAGAGTTTGGGGTTTTGGGTCTCAGTACAGTAGTAATGAAGATGACAGCAGAGCCGTGGAGTTTGCACAAACGATACGCTGGAATAAGAAAGAGGAAGCGTAATAAACCACAGTGAGTAAAGCAAGGAACAGGAGCTTATAAGGGATGTGTCCCGATGGGAAAAAGCAAGTGAACGGGTAAAAAAAAGCAAGAAATCATCACATCGTTCCAAGCACAGGGGGGGTTGACCGGACAAAGTCTGACAGAGCAGGGAGCACACAAGCTCGTAAAAAGAAAATACAAAATCACCATCGGAATCAAATATTTACAGAAACAAACAATTACAGTAAATTCGGCAAACCAATTTCATGTTGAAGGGAAGAAAAAAAAAAAAATCCAAATCCAAATGCAATGCTTTCCCATTATTTACAAATGCACTTGGGCAATTCTTCAGTGATCTATAAAAATACTATTCACATTTTCTTGGTTACCATACAGTAGTAAATGTTGAGGAACAACCATTCCGTGTGCCGACGTAATAAAAAGGGCTTCCTCTATTGTTTTTTTTTTCAGTGTGTTATAATAAAATCCAGATGAAACAATGTAAATAATGTTTAATCTAGGACTATATTTCCTGCAGTCAGATACAGGAGGCAATGAAATATGCATATGAAAATTTCTGTGCTTGTACATCAGTAGTTTTATTTAAACGATAAATTCAGATCAACTCAAAGAAGATATTAAAGAGAGAAACTGCAGTAGACAGGGGCCTGAAACTCAAACAGAGGAGCCATCTGGTATCACAACCATGAATAACCTTCTAACCGCCCTTGAGTAAGGGAACAAAGACACCACGGCACATCCAAGTCCATTTTTACGCCACTGCAGAAAAGCCTGATTACTGATCACAAAAACATACTGAATGCGCATACTTAATGATATTCAGTGGCACTCAAGAAAAAACATGATAAAGTACTTTTCCACCACCTATTTGAGAAAATAAATCTACACGTGTAAAGTAAATACCATTACTGCCCAGCACTGCTGATGTAAATGAAACGCATGACTTCAGGAGTCAAAGGAGACAACTTACTATACTTCATAATAAAGACTCCAAAAAGCACACTGGAATCTGGAGGTGCTTTTAATGGAGGCCAAATAATCTCTTGCTTACTATCACCAGTTAACAGTCAAGCTGCTTCCCAGTTAGCAGCTTTCTAAAGAGCTTTGTTTGTTTTAAACAGTCTAAGCGACTCGACCCCGTAACAGTGTATGTGACATATGTCAGTGACAAGGCTTAAATACAGTAAACTCCTATAACAGGAGCCTCTCCTATGCTGGCTGTGTCTGTAACATTTCAGTACCACATTACAGAGCTTTGCATTAAAGTAAGAAACGTCGGGCAGGGCATTCAAACAAAGTGCTATGCTAAATGTTGTATAAATATAAGCGTACGAGTGAAGCGGATCCAATTTGGTGTCGTTTGACTTGATCCATAGATACACTTGTCGGATTCTTTCCGGTTGACGTGCACGTTTCTTACCTGGCAGCATTGTGACGGCTCTGCTCTCCGGCTTGTGCATCATAGGTCATAGTTCACATGCTCACGGTCTGGCGAGTCTGGCGACCGTCGCCCACATCCATCCTCTCTGGGAAACAGAGACGGAACGCCATTCGGATGCAGATCCTGCTCACAGGTTGTGCCAAAGGGAAAGTCGGGTCCGGCAGCACCTGTGTTATACCTCCGGCTTTGCACTGAGCAGGTGGTCAAACCAGGCCCTGTTCGGGAGCCGGGGTCTGTGGAAGCAGACTTTACCCCCCAGCTCCGCCCAGTGTAGGCCACGGCAGTGCGCTAATGGCTCTGACACGGGATACTGAACTTCTGATCTGATACTGACTGCGGACATGCAGGAGCACCACGGTGTTAAGTAGATGCCCCCAGTCAATGAGTCTGAAAATCTAATCTAATACCCCTAAATCCCGCTATCTAATACCCCTGAATCCCGCTATCTTCAAAGTCTTGATAAGCTTGCCTCCTTTGAACTCAGCCGCTCAGCGAGAATTCGAGCAGCTTCAGAAAAGGAGAAAAGTACAACCTCGTTATCCGATAAACATCTTTCCGGCTGACAAACCCCCCCCCCCATCCGTTTCTCTTATTTGACAATCCCGTGGCGGCAAACTTTTGCAATCTCAAAAGAGGCAAAACCCGATTTCTCATTCTTGTGTGATTAAAGTGCACCGTGGGGAGGGGGGTTAAACATTTCCACACAAATAAATTAAAGAGCATTTCCCATGCTGTGACAACAGCAGTTACATAGATGCAATGCTTTTCCACAAGCAACACGATGTCAAAAAAGAAGCACGAATACTTCCTCTGACAAGCTAATGTGGCATGTGACAGTGTCCACACTAACATGAGGCTCAGGCGCACACAAACACACACACACATACACACACACGTATGTGTCGATGTTAATGCTGTGTGTATAATAATAATAATAATAATAATAACATAAAAAGTTTGTAACCAGCTGACGAGGAGCTGCAGACAGGACATTTCATAATGGGGTGCAGGATTGTGGGGTACAAGGTGTTGCACTGCTGGCATTGGGGCTGCAGCCTTCACTCCCTGTGAGATCCAGGACAGAGACATCTAACTGCCTCCTGAGGAGAGAACAGCTGAGCCACCCTTGAGTCCTGCTTCTCAGGCCGCTTCAGTGAAAATCCAGGCTACAACGCCACAATTCTTCCGTTCGTCTCAAGTGCTGAGCCTTCTGTGAACTCCGTGTGTCTCAAAACTCATCTGCTCGGCGGATATGTATCCACAGTCCTGCCCGAGGTCAGGGCAGCTTCTGTCTAAAGCTGTAACCCAAATTCGGGCAGTGTAGTCTAATTAACCCAGCATGGCTAGAATGAGCTCTATAATAAAAAAGCCTGTAAAAGCTGCGTTTTCATAGTACTGGCAGAAGCTATATAGTGCATGATAATAAAAAAGTTGAATACACTCAAAGGTAGTCAGTGTTTTTATGACAGATCACCAAACTGTCCTCAGCAATACACTGGCAGGGAGGACTGCTAAGATACAAAAGGGCTGAAATATGTGCCAAATCAATTTTCAAGAAACCGTGTGAGCGGTCGTCTGGCTGGCCAGTCATGAATTATGGGTCAAAATCTCTGGGAAACAAAATGTCGACTCAATTGCACCTTCCGGAGGTAGCACTGTCCGTCTGCATTTCTAATGCAGGGTGTAAGATTTCCTATAATTCCTTTAAGAAACATCCGTCTTGTCCACCCGGTAGACAAGCCCTGTCACACAATGCCACCATTTCCTTGGTATTGCTCTGATGTCCAGCCTCTGTTCACAGGTAGTATCCAATACAGGGAGGGAGAGGGAAGATGAGAGGATGACCAGACAGGTATGAGTCAGGTAAAAGATAAAATGTCTTTCTCCCGTTGACCATCAAGAAGGATCTCTCGCTGGAGAGAGGTGGGGGGGTTGCAGTAGTGAGACTGGGAATGCCGAAAATGGCAGGCATGGTTTGATTTTAACACAGTACTGGAGACAGCCTGCAGTCCCAAAACTCATGGCTGGGGGGCGCTCACTCCCTCGCAAGCCTGCATGGCAGGAGGTCGGCTGGTCTGTCGGTCGAAGGTGACTTGCTCCAGTTAGGAGGAGGAGGAGGAGGATGTGGACGGTGTAGTTTTGCTGTCATGGTAACCAGGACAGGCTGTGGTTGAGTCCAGGAGGGGAGGGGGCTGTTCAGCGCCGCCCCCCTCGCTACACCACAGTATTCCGCTGGCGGTAGGGTGGTGGCGGCAGCGCCGGGCCGGGCTTGAGGGAGAACTGGGACAGGTACTCAGGGCTCTCGGGCACTGTGGGACAGACGCGCCCGTTCTGTTTGAACAGCGCCTTACCGCCACACTCCTGCTGGTGCTCTGGGCCCGGCCGGCCAGCGCCTGGGGAGAGGCTGTGCTGCCAGTAGTCTGGATTGTCGAAGGTCTGCTCGAGCTTCTTATCTGACAGCATGGCACCTGTGTGGGCGGGGTGGGGGGGCGTGGCTTGGGTGGAGGGCGTACCCGGGGAGGGCGGGGTGGAGAGTGTACGCTGGAAAGGCTGGGTGGATGTTTTGGCTGGGGTGGTCTGTTTGGGCAGGTTGAGGGGTGTGGCTTGACTGGGTAAGGTGAAGGGCGTGGCCTATCTGGGTAGGGTGGGGGGCGTGGCCTATCTGGGTAGGGTGGGGGGCGTGACCTATCTGGGAAGGATGGGGGGTGTGGCCTACCTGGGCAGACTGCGGGGCTTTGCCTGCTTGAGTAGGCTGGGGTGTGTAGCCTGCTTGAGTAGGCTGGGGGGTGTGGCCTGCTTGAGTTGTCTGGGGGGTGTGGCCTGCTTGAGTTGTCTGGGGGGTGTGGCCTGCTTGAGTAGGTTGAGGGGTGTGGCCTGCTTGAGTAGGTTGAGGGGTGTGGCCTAATTGAGTAGGTTGAGGGGTGTGGCCTGCTTGAGTAATATGAAGGACATGGCCTGTTTGATAAATGTGAGGGGTGTGGCTTTGCTGGGTAGTGTAAGGGGAGTGGCCCGGCAGTGCAGGGTGAGGAGTGTGGCCCGTTAGGATAGGGTGAAGGGCATGGCCACCCTGGGCAGGGTGAGAGAGGTGAACTGTCTGAGTCGGGTGTGGGGCGTGGCCCACTTTGACAGGGAAAGGGGTGTGGCCTGCTTTAGCAAGGTGTGAGGCATAGTTTGCGTGAGTGAGCAGAGGAGCATGGCCTATGTGGATGGGGTTAGGGGCGTGGCTAGTATGGGCAACATGGGCGGTGTGAGTGACAGTAGTCGCAGCAGTGGCAGAGGGAACGGAGCCAGGTACGCCATTCTTCTTCAGGTGCCCCTGGCCCTTCTCACCTGCACTGTGAAAGGTGTTGAGGTAGAGGGGCTGGTTTATGTACTTGTCCTCTACCTTGGCCGGCCTGTTAGGGGCGCCATGGTGCATGTGTGTCTCCCCACTCTTGTTGCGTGAAACAAAAGGGTTCTCCTCCACAGGGCTAAGATAGTCTGGTGGAAACAGAAGAGCTCCATCAGTGCTCCATCAGCACATTCAGTAAAGGACAGCACACGGTAATAAATCCACACAAAAAAGAAACTCATATTCATATTCAGGGTATTTTGTCATAGTTATAGATGTGTGATTTTATACATAATCTGTACAACCTTTTATGGACTTTATTCAGGGAATAAATGCATTAGTGAATATACTTTAATTGAAATGAAACCGAATAAAACAGAATACATTTTTTTAAATCTTAAAATCTATGGTTTAAATAAAGCAAAAATAAAATAACTTATAATACTTATAACTATAATAATAATAATACTAATAATAATAATAATAATAATAATAATAATAATAATAATAATAATAATAATAATATTATTATTATCCCCATGGCTATTTCTAAGCAGGTGGAGACAGAGGGAGGTTCAGGTGTACCTGAGGAGGTCTTGTCCTTGCTGGGGCTCATGTAGCCTTCCTCTCCGTTGTCCCCGCGGGTCGCACGCTCGGTGGGGTCGGTGATGTAGCGCTGGCCAGCATTTCCCCCCTCGAGCTGGGGCGAGGCCTGCTTCATCAGGACGCCATTGCAGCCCTTGTCCTCCAGGGCGGCGCTCTGGGTGGGCGCGGCGTCCTGGGAGGCACTGGGGGGTCCCGCTGCAGCGGGTACGTGAGAGCAGGGGGACGGGACCTTCTCTGTGCTACACGCGCTGTGTCGATCCGCAAACTGGAGACATGGCAGGAATAATGGGCCTCATTCACCAACCATTCTACCAACAAATCTGTTCTTAAAGGGATAGTTCGGAATTTTGGACATAATGTCTCAATTACGACTTACCCATGCTGTAGTTGATTGATGGAAACCATTTTCAGCTAATTCCATGCTGTCCCTTCTTTTGGACATACACACGTTGCTAATGCTAGCGCAACTCTAAGGTAACCGGTAGCATCCACTACCAAACGCACTTAAACACTCCACAGTGCACCCAAAGCAAATAAAATACGACGACATTTTGAGTGTTTATACCAGGGGTGTCAAACTCATTCCATCGAGGGCCGAGTGTATGCAGGTTTTTGTTCCAACCGTGCCCTACACCAGCTGATTTCACTAATTAGCTCAGCTCTTCAACCAAGGAGGTGAACTAATTAGTGGAATCAGCTGGTGTAGAGCATGGTTAGAACAAAAACTTGCATACACTCGGCCCTCGATGGAATGAGTTTGACACCCCTGGTTTATACCATCATTTTTGAAGTCAAACTATCGTTGAATCTGTTACTTTGTGCTGACCTATATTCTCTGTGGAAGTACGGCGGCGAAGCGAACGTGGCCATTGCAACTTGTTGCTCTTCTTTGTTGGTGTAGTCGACCAGTGACGGCACTACATTCGTAGGTAACGTAAAGTATCGCTCCGCCGCCGTATTTTCCACAAAATTCCGAACTATCCCTTTAAGACTTTCTTTAAAATGTTTTTTATGAATATTCTGGCATTCACCAATGTTTTCATACTTGGGATTTTTTTTTACTTTGGTAGAACAGAAGCTCAGAATGCAAACATCAGTTAATCCCAAAATATTTGTAAAAATGTCTTAAGAATAAATTTGTTCCTAGAGTGATTGGTGAATAAGGCCCAATGAATTATTACTGCACTGCCCGGGCGCAGCGGGGCACAGTGGTGGTTTTGGTGTCCGCACGCTTCGTTATTGTGTCAAGGACATGCATAAAAGCACAGCTATACTATTCGTTTAGAACCTGGAAACCGATGGATTTGTGTATCTATCATGTTGAGTCAGAGGGTCACAGGGTCATGGATTGCCGCTGGTTCAACAAGCGTGGAGGATTAATACAGTATGTAAAAGGCTGTGAAGGGAAACCATGCAACATCATTGATATTCATTTATCCTATAGATGCTGTTATCCAGAGTGGAAAGAGTTTAAAATTATTTTGTGTGCGTGCGTGCGTGCGTGCATGTGTGCGTGCGGCCTACCCTGTTGGTGGAAGCCTGGGGCCGGAGTGTGTAGGACGGTGGGGGGCCATTGAAGGCATGTGGGACAAGGTACTCTTCAGCATCCAGCAGCTCCTCCAGCTCCTCTTCCTCCAGGAGGCTCTGGAAGAACTTACTGTCACTGGGACTGGGCAGCTTCATGCAGTCATCGCCCTGCAACAGACATACAGACAGACACTCTGAATTACACTGAATACACTCATGATCTAAAAACACAAACACACACTGAGATGCACAGTGAGCAAATTCACACGTCTCCAAGCAGAACTCCTAAAGGACACAGTGTGGGGGACTTGGCGTGTAGCTGAAAGGTTGCTGGTTCCCAGGTCAGCACTTCAGCAAACTTCAGAGAGCATCCAGCATTATAAATGAACGGCTTAATGTGAGCTGTGCAAGTCACGTTGGATAAGGCGCTAATGAAAATCAAATTTTTAAAAATCTAATAACTGATTTCCTTTAGAATGAGTTATCCTAATTTAAACCTTGAATATAGTTGTTATTTTACTTAGTACGCTTTAATGAGGCACGGCACATTGCTTCAGGGTACAACCACAGCAAGGATTTGAACCCACAACCCTGAGCGGTGAAAACCACAGCACCGGCTGCTCGGGATCAGAGTGATGTCACGGTGAATGGGCGGGGCCCGTTTGTTTGGGCGCTCACCTGGATCACCAGGTAGCGCTGCGGATCACGAGCCATCCTGCAGAACTCCGCGCCCAGTTCTTTGAACCTGGGCCTGCTGTCTGCGTCAATCATCCAACCTGCAGGAAGGAGGCAAAGTAGTCACTCATACTAATAGGGCGGGTCACTCACATAGCAAGACTGGCCGCACGCGCAAATGAAGTGGCCTCTCACACAAACTGTGGCCTCTCACACAAACTGTGGCCTCTCACACAAACTGTGGCCTCTCACACAAACTGTGGCCTCTCACACAAACTGTGGCCTCTCACACAAACTGGCCTCACACAAACTGTGGCCTCTCACACAAACTGTGGCCTCTCACACAAACTGTGGCCTCTCACACAAACTGGCCTCACACAAACTGTGGCCTCTCACACAAACTGTGGCCTCTCACACAAACTGTGGCCTCTCACACAAACTGTGGCCCCTCACACAAACTGTGGCCTCTCACACAAACTGTGGCCTCTCACACAAACTGTGGTCGTTCGCATAGAAAGCGCAGTCGCTCGCATGAGTTCAGAGTTTTTTAAAAGTGTGTTGATATTTGTGTGTGTCCACTAATCTGTGTATGAGGCGTGACCAGCATACATTTGACCATGACCATGCACACGTCGATGGTGCAGATTAGGGGTTGGGGTTTGGGGCGTGACCAGCATACATTTGACCATGACCATGTAGACGTTAATGGTGCAGATTGGGGGTTGGGGGTTGGGGGTTGGGGTTTGGGGGTTGGGGTTTGGGGCGTGACCAGCATACATTTGACCATGACCACGTACACGTTGATGGTGCAGATTGGGGGTTGGGGTTTGGGGCGTGACCAGCATACATTTGACCATGACCATGTAGACGTCGATGGTGCAGATTGGGGGTTGGGGTTTGGGGCGTGACCAGCATACATTTGACCATGACCATGTAGACGTTGATGGTGCAGATTGGGGGTTGGGGTTTGGGGCGTGACCAGCATACATTTGACCATGACCATGTAGACGTCGATGGTGCAGATTGGGGGTTGGGGCAGACGCTCGCCCTTCTCCAGAAGCTCAGGGATCTCACAGGTGGGGATCGCGTCATAGGGCTTCCCCCCAAAGGTCATCAGCTCCCACACGGTGACCCCTGGAAGCATCTCTCCGTCAGCACACTTCATCATCAACAAACTAAGCCGTATTCAGTTCAATGACTTTGCTCACCTTTATATTATACAGTACAAGATATTATATATCAAAATTAATGTAACCCCAGCTGAAGAGACAACAATTGAAATACCCCTGAAACATTATGAAACATTATATAATTATAGTGTAATATATATATATATATATATATATATATATATATAATTATATAATTACAGTTACTGCAGACACCAACTGCCCAGTGTTTTACAAAACCAGTGTTAAATGAGCTGAGTATTTTTATAAAACCTTTGCATGAGCCCAGTATGTTTAATGAGCCCAGTATTCTAAAAGCCAGGCATGTTCTATCAGCCCAGTGTTCAATGAGCCCAGTGTGTTCTATGAGCCCAGGATGTTCTATAAGCCCAATGTTCTATGAGCCCAGCGTGTGCTATGAGCCCAATGTTCTATAAGTCCAATGTTCTATGAGCCCAGTGTGTTTTATAAGCCCAATGTTCTATGAGCCCAGTGTGTTCTATAAGTCCAATGTTCTATGAGCCCAGCACATTTGATGAACGCAGGATTCTAAATGACAGGTGTGTTCTACAAGCTAAATGTTCCAGGGGCCCAGTGTTCTACAAGCCCAGAGTTCTATTAGTCCCATCTTACCATAACTCCAAACATCACTCTGATGAGTGAATTTCCTGTAGTGGATACACTCTAAGGCCATCCATTTAATGGGCATCTGGAGGGAGAGAGGGGGGTTAACGTCATATCATATAACAATCCTACTGAGAGTGTGAAATTACACTGAGAGTGTGAAAATGATTGAGTGGGAGAATGAGGGAAGACAGAAAAAGAGGGAAAAATTTAATTAATTTAGAAATTTGAGCGACGGACTGACAGTGACATGCTCTGGCCCCACCATGATCACACTAGCACTGTGGATCCCAGCCCCAACACGTTTTCAAACAGAATGCGTGGCTTAGACAGCTATCTCCTGAGAAACTAACATTCAGAGAACGTGATATGATCCACTGACAACAGTGTGCTACTTTATACCAAACCATTTTTTGGAGGAAATCTACTCAGGCACACGCACATTCCCATGCACGTGCACACACACACACGCACACGCGCGCGCGCACACACACACAATACTGATAGAAGCCGAATGGACTGAGCAGGCCCAACCTCATACTGACTGTTTTGAAAAGATTGTGTGTGTGACAATGTGCACGGAAAAGAGTGACAATGTGCAGGGGAAAAGAGTGACAATGTGCACTGGAAAAGTCTTGGGAAATATATATAAAGAATATCACACTGGCGTAGGCATGGGTGGGCCACAGCCACCTGAATAGTATCCCGGCCCACCTATTTATCTTGGTCGAACCACCACACCCCCTACATGGGTAGTTCTGGCCCACTAGACCTATGCAGGCCCGACTACATGAATATTTCTGGCTACGCTGTTGGTATGCATGTCAATAAAGAAGCTGGAAATAGGAACAGAGGTAGCAGGCTTAGGTCAGGTCAGACATTTGTGATGGAGGTTATGGGACGCAGGGAGGGGGGGTGCAAATAAATATATTTCAGGCCACCCCACTCGCCAAAAAAAGCCCACCTCTCCATGACACACCCCCCCCCCCCCCCCCCCCCCCCCCCCCCCCCCCCCCGCACCCCATCACCCCATCACCCCATCGCACACACACGTAAAAACCACATGCGCATGCACCACCCGACAAGCATTACATTACATTACATTACAGGCATTTAGCAGACGCTCTTATCCAGAGCGACTTACACAACTTTATAGCATTTTTTACATGTTATCCATTTATACAGCTGGATATATACTGAAGCGATTCAGGTTAAGTACCTTGCTCAAGGGTACAACGGCAGTGTCCTACCTGGGAATCGAACCTGCAACCTTTCGGTTACAAGGCCAGTTCCTTAACCATTATACTACACTGACGCCCACACAAGCCTCACCACTCTGACCTTGCCCCCATCGGCATTGTACTCCTTCTCATTGGCCTCCAGCAGGCGCGCCAGTCCAAAGTCGGTGATCTTTATGTGATTGGGGGATTTGACCAGCACGTTGCGGGCCGCCAGGTCCCTGTGTACCAGCCTCCTCTCCTCCAGGTACATCATGCCCTGCCAATCACAGGAGAGGAGCTCGTCAATCAACTCGTCAATCCTTCCCAGGGTCACACGTAAGTGACAAGCTAATGAAAGCTGCAAAGGAAGGTATCCGTGCAGGAGATTATACAGGGAAACAAAAGCACTATTATAGCGTGTCCTTTTGTATCCCCCTTTAATAGAATGGTACATCCAACAGCAAAAAAAGGGGGCGATTTATCAAGGTTCAAACCACTTTGGGGGACGGGGGTGGGAGTATCTGTTTACAAGGTAAATGACAAGAGACGGGTTAAGGAACACAGACTGCAGATATGATAAATTGTGAATGCTTTTATTAAGCTACTCATTTGGGAATGCAAACTAGAGTGTATAGAACAGGAACCAAATGCGGACACTGTGCACTGACATCACATAATATTCAAGCTTTTATGTCCGAATGGAAAAATCACCAAAAAATCACTGAAAAAGATCAATAAGAAAGAAAAAAAAAAACATTTTATAGGATAAAAATAAATACATTAAAAATTAAAAAAACATTCACTGTGAGATGGACCCTTTACAGCAGGGGTGTCAAACTCCAGTCCTGGAGGGCCGCAGTGTCACAGGTATTTGTGGTTTCCTTTCAATCAGCACCCAGTTAAAGCATTGAGAACAAGGTGTGTGGACTTCTTAGCCAATTAGTGACTTAAATTAATCACTTGTGCTTAAACGCACCAAAAACCAGCAGACACTGCGGCCCTCCAGGACCGGATCTTGACACCCCTGCTTTACAGGATTCAATAGCCAGGACTTTGATATATCAAAATATATTTTTCCCAGCATAAAAAACAAAAAAAACAAAGTTTTGTCCCAATTCTCAAGAATATACAGAATATTACTTTTTATTGTGCACCTCCTTTCTTCTTTACCCTAGCCTATTTTGTTGTATCCAACAATAGTCTTCAGCTAATGTAGGACTAGGTACACAAAAAAGCCTTTCCATTAGAAACCATTCAAAACAAGTGCATTCATACTCTAACAAATGTAGATTTCATCCCAGTAAGGCAGGTCACTTTCATAACAGTAAAACATAACTCATAAAACAGTATGCTGATTAACCAGGACAACACCCTGCACATTGATTTTCAATGGGGAGCAAATAATGTGTTTTTGATTCAACTGAGTTTGCTTCCTGTCTGATGGTGAATTGTTGCTGGATGTTGCTGAATATTGCTGCTGCTTGAATCAAAGTCTTTTTGCAGGGGATAAAAGAAGTCAATAATAAACAAGTCACCAAGCTGCACTTTTGAGCCCATGTACTGCTGTTCTTCATACTTGGGTACATCCAGTCAGAGGGGTAATCAGGAACTCATGAATCGTGAAACAAGGTAACCAGTTAAGGGAACCGATCGTTCATGTGCACACATGTTGAAACAGGATGAGAAAGTTTGTCTGCCAGGGGACTATGGTCTCCAGCCACACTTCTGTTGCTTGGTAACATGAAAACACCATTTGAAATTGATTCCAAGCAATGGGGCGGGGGGTGGATGCACATGGGGGATGTTTGACAAGCATTTATGCCAGGGCATCTCTCCTGTTGAAATTCTACAAAAAAACATAACATTAGCATAGCATTATGTCCTGATGTCACCAATGCAGCCCTCCATAAGGCTGTGAGTACATCAATTGTGATGTAGTCTCGTGAAGGCCAGACTTTGTGATAAACACACCTAAGGCGCTAAAGAGCTGCCCACTTTGACGAGATGGCGCCTTTGATTGACATGCAATGTAACCAACCATAGTCTATAGTCGATTCAGAAACAGCGCTACAAGAAGAACAGACCCGTGTGGAAAAAAATGTGATTTAAACAAATGGCACGGCGATGTCCAGTAAAACAGTCCATCACACCGAAGAAATGTCGTAAACTTCAAAAACTTTCTTCAATCCAGCGTTAAGCTTTTAGTCTTGGTCCGAAACACAAATTGTTCTTGATGGATTCACAATATTCGCTAGCTACCGATTAGTTAGCACAACTTGTTTCCCGGCGGACTGATAAAACCCAATGCACTGCGTCGTATCGGAAGTACGCACACACTCCTGTGATTGACAGTGCTGCTAGCCAATGAGTTGCTGACTGTCAGTTTCCCACAGTCCTACCAAGCTTATGCAAGCCTATGCATCAGATGCTGCGTACAAAGTGCGTCAAAGCGGCTGAGGCTGAGACTAGGGCTGTGTCTGAATCAGCACTCTTCCACACTGTTGAGTAGCCTTGGTGAGTATGCGAATCAGCACTCTTCCACACTGTTGAGTAGCCTTGGTGAGTAGATAGGCCGAGAAATTCGTACAGTACGCAAAAATCTTTCAAATTGCTGTATACTTCAAACACCTGGATGACACACTTACTTCCAGGGTTTCGCTGAGTACAATTCGACATTCGGTAGCACACTTTTCAAGAAGTACACAAACATTTTGGTCACATAAATACGACGTGAAGCTTAGTTTAAAAAAAATTAGGTGCAACTTTGCTGAAATTTTCCTTAAAATACAACAAAAACAACACGTGACATGGCAGCGCAAGAGTGGGGCGCAGGGTTGCCAGATCTTGTAAGATTTTCCAGCCAAATTGCGACTCAAAATTAGCCCAAATTATAGGCTATTTTTAACGGAAACCAACATATTTAAAATAGCAATCATCATGTTTTTACTTTTTAAAATAAGTGCGTGTTTTGCGACTTTTCATTTTTACCCGTGACTGCACTTTGAAAGTATCCCAATTTAGCTGTAAAACCACGGACATGGCAACACTGATGACTCTTATGACCTGCTCACGACACTTCCACAGTGCGGTTGGAAAATAGTATGGCGGATATTTTTTGCGGACTGCTAAACAGTGCACATTAAACAGCACACTTCAGCCAGTGCACTGTACGCAGCAGACAGGGCGCAGTAGATAGGGCTATGATTCGGACACAGCCTAATTGGGATGTAACTATCTTCTTTTGAAAAGTCAGTTGCAATGGAGCTGCTCAAAGCTGCCCTCTAGTGGACTAATGCCCTATTCGGGAAATGGACAAAAATGTATTGTATACATTGTACTGTACGTTTTACTTTGACCAATACTATTTAGAAAAAAAATTTACATTTCTCATTTATATGGAATTCCCATGTTACTACAGAAAAGAGCTTGTGATTCACATAAAAAGGTGAGAAAAGAGCTTGTGATTCACATGAAAAGGTGAGAAAAGAGCTTGTGATTCACATAAAAAGGTGAGAAAAGAGCTTGTGAAAAGGTGAGCATTAAACTTAAATGAGCCACACTAATGCATCTTGCTGTATAACTGCACGTTGGGGTCCATCTATCAAACAGTTCCAAAGGAGCAACACGATGAAAAGAAAACAATGGCAATTGACATTTTAATGCATTCCTTGACTCGCAGACTTATTAATTAACAGTGTGAGAAAAGAAACTGCTCACTTTGCAAAGTCCCCTCATTGACACCTATCTTTTATTACATGCCCATACTTTCTTTTGGGAATTCAAGAAGGGTAGCATTTTTTTGCTAGCAGTTGTCATCTGTAGACAGGTTGTTATTATTATGCCACATCCTATTATACTGCTCCTTTCAGAATGCATACAATGACAAAAATAACAGGCTTATGAGGTCTTTACAAATGATTTACAGTTAAAAACACTCAACGTTTGACAGCTCTGAACAATCCTCATTTCTGTTGGGTTCCTTTCTCTGTGGTTCTAATGTAAAAGGGGACACACACACACACACACACACACACACACACACACACACACACACACACACACACACACACACACACACACACACACACACACAACTTGTTAGGAACTCTGAAGTCAGTTGTGGTTTGCTGTACACATTTAGTTGTCTTGAACTGTCCACATCCAGCACAAACATAATATGTGGAAGGGATCACGTGTGAAGGAGACTAGTAGTAGTACTTTGCTTGCTTGGCTAGCAAGCCAACAGTGACCTGGTAGCTAATTAGCAACAGCCCTAGACTTGACTATTTTCCTTTAAAAAAAAAAAAGAAGAAAACAATTGACATAATCCGCTTCGCTCGCATTCGTATACGTACTAGAAGTGTAATTTTGAGACCGTTTTAGCTGCCCTATAGAAGTGAATGGAGAGCGACAAATACCCTATTCTGGATTATCACCCCAGGGGAGCACAGAGCAACTAACGAACATATTTCGCCACCGTTTGGACTCATATCATGGCCAGGTAACTACACAACAAAGTTCAGTTGGGCGTTAAACTCTTCCTGGGTGGTCATTCCACTCCCGTCCTACAGTGGTCACTGTAGCTAAGACTTCATCATGCTCTACATGATTTATGCTTCTATCTTCATTACTGACAAAGATGCAGTTACCCGCACTTTCATAAGTTAAACTAAGAGACTGTAAATTTAACTCGGGGCCATACAGGAGAAAATTGAGCACTGCTCTGTGGACAACTGCTGATTCAGTACACCTCTATTCCACACATGCTGGTGTGTGTGTGTTTCTGCAAAGCTGATAGTTCACACGGTGTGAACCAAGCAGGCAGCGTGTCTAGAAAGTCTTACTTGTCCTAACTTGTCTGTAAGCAACACAGCATATTGCAATTTTATAAAATTTCAAGACCACTTTGACAAAGGAACTTGATTGGCGGGTGAATGGCGGTGGTCAAAGAGGATTTAACTCTCCTGCAGATGTGCAGTATAACTCTGTGTGCCACGGCGGGTAATCATTCCAGCAATCCATTTATTTTCACCGCCCGGGAAGGAGATTCATCGCCTGGCTCTGGAAGGTTCCAGTGACACCCCTGGTAAGTTGTGCATGTATATCAAAGGCGTACAGACAAAGGCTGAGTCAAGCAGATTGTTAAAATGCGTTTTGTCCGAGACCATTTCGCGGGGCGCGGAGATAAATCACCCCGGCAGAGGGCACTGGTGGAGAACGCCGACAGAGATCGGTCTGCAGGTTCGTTCATCATCCGAGGGACGACGTTCTTTACACATCACCCCACCGTGCCGGGATATCACTGCCCTACAGCTCTGCTTTATGGGTGTGATAGACAGCCACGCGTCTCCAATAATAAGTGTTAATTCCAGTGGGGTTTCGCTCCCTCAGAGGACAGTGCATTTTGGAGGTCATGAACGACAGTGGCAGCCAGATCGGAAGAAGCTCCTAACATTCACTTCACAACCGATGTGGACAGTAATACTGAATGTACAACATTTTATTTATTCATTTTTTTCCTTTTTCTGTATCATTTTGGGATATGATTTAATTATTTTTTTTACATTTCCGTTTTTATAGGGGGAAGGGGTTATACAAAACCAATTTGCTTTCTTCAAATTAATCTACGGTACCTGTAGCTCCACTATAAGGCTCTCTCCTTATAATTAGTCCTGTTTGCCACCACTGACAAAACCACCCACCCCCCGCCACGTCCTTCAGCCAAATCCCCACTTGCTCCCGAGCGCTCCAGCTATGTGTCTCTGTGGCCCCCTGCCAACACCATTACAATGCAACGGGAGGAGGGGAAGTGTGTTTAAAATGCATTACTAGGGACAGAGCGGAAGATCGATAAAGATATGGATTACAATGAGACTTGAGAAGCCCACACCGCACAATATTTATGCTCTCTGTCTGCCCCTAAATCAATACTACACACAGGCTGTTAATATACCTCATTGTGTTAATATACCTCATTGTGTTAATATACCTCATTCTGTTCTTGGGGGGAAAACAAGTGATGGCGATCGGCGCAATTGAACGCGTGGTGCACGGAGAGACGGCCGCGGGACAAAGGGGGCAGGTAAGCAGGTGAGCGACGGGGACAGCCGAACGCAAGTCAGCTGACTCACAGGGACGGCCCGACTCCAGTGGTTGGAAGGCGGGGCGGCGGCACATCCTTGAAAATGTAATCAGTGCACCGCCCTGCGTGTAACCTTTACAGCACTCACAAGCCTCGCCTTGTGATGCTCCCCTGGACTCCTCCAAGGCCGTGGCTAATGAAGTATCTGCAAAACCTCCACGCGAAACCATGTTTAAATTCAGGCCGCAAAGACATAAAAAAAACATACGTTAGACTACCCTAGTAGGGAGAATAGTCTGTCACCAATGACAGAAAGGCTATTACATGCAACAACACACACCAGTGCCTTGTACAATTGGACAGTAAATATGTAATCGAATGTACAATGTACACACGGGCAGCACATTAAATAAATCAAGGAAAGAAAACAGTGGCCCGTTTTCCTTAAATGGAAGCCCCCAGCTGCGTGCCGCTGGAACCCGGGTGCAGACAATGCCGCGCTCGGAATTGGGGACACGTATTCCGTGTGCCAGCAGACTAGCTCATGTTTTTGTTTACTCCAGAAAAGTCGTAACCCCATGAAATATGTATGATCACCCTGAGCAGTTTGGAGAACGATTGATTTCTGCCCCGACGGGCACCTCAGGGAGGAAACGCTGCGTGTGTCCTTATCCCAGGTCCCCCAGTGGGTTATGGGAAAAGCACCCCCCATCCCCCTGCACAGGCCAGCACTGTAAAATACTGCACTCCACAGGAATTGACGTTAAAGCTCAGACGCTCACCGCCACAGCTGGTCTGCAGTATAACACTAAGCCGGACCATAACGGAGCTTAAAAAAAACCTCCCACCGGTTTCTAAGTTACAGGGCTCAAAATATGAATCTCTTGTGGGCAGCTACTCCGGCTGAGACATTGTTTTTCAGGGCGTTGACAATGCTAATGCCTGCCCCACAGTCTGGCGTTGAATCCTGACCGTACTCACGCATGCTGTGACCGGCAACATAACCGACTTTAGGATTGCCGAGGGAGTGAGGGTTTCAGTCAGTGGGATTTTACTCACTCAAGGGTGACTCTTGCGTTCGACTGGGCACTGCAGTCTGCCTTTGACGACCACGCATAAAGCTTACTGCTCTAACGCAACGACCGTACAGCTCAGCTGGTGGACTGCAGAGTGAAAATAGGTGTCAATTAAATTTTCGGAAGAGAGAGAGAGAGAGCACCTTTGTCTCCGCTCTTCAGCAATAACGGAGGTTGTTACCGTAAAGAGGGACCTCCCAACATGATTGGAAGAAAAATAAAATAGAATAAAAATCAGATAAGAAAAAAAAGAAGAAGGAAGTACTTCAGTGTTCACAAAAAGCTTAAATTGCTAAATTATTCTCTGAGCGTAGTTTTCAGCTCTAGAGTTTTAGCTGAAATTTGACACAATGCCTTGTGGAGCTAATATTAATATTGAAATATCACAAGGTTCAGCTACTTGGCATATACTACTTGGCACTCAGGATTGATGCTTATATTTCTTGTATACATTAGAGCAACCCAAATCAATATTCTATTTACACTGGATGCAGCCTGCATTTTTAAGTTGCTCTCATTTTGAGAAAGGTTTAATGCACCACTGGGATATTGGGCAGACGCAGGGCTGATCTCGGGCTAACACCGCACATGCACAGCAAACTGCCTTAATGACCTTAATTCTTGCGTTTAAAAACGTATGCTTACTTACTTTCACATTCATAAGCAGGACAATAATACAATCTCCTTTTGCTCATGAGTGTGATAATCACAAGAGCAGGAAGTCCGACAAGGTGTGTCTGTATAACACAACTAATAATACAAAAATGATGCTTTTGACTGCATCGGTTCTATGAAGAATACATGATATACCATAGAGATAATCACTGCTCTAGACTACAGCAACCCTTCACCTGCTGCTATCCTGCCCCCGGGCATTGGCAGAGAGGAAGTGAAGGCAGAAGCTGTGAGTAAACTAAAGGGAAGAAATAAAGATGGGCGATGGTGAACAGGCCGCTCTCAGTAGCCGGTTACAGAATAAATGACAGTTGACACGGGAGCGGGCCGGTTTTCATTGGCTACCGCCGTGGCCGTGTCTGGTCTGCGGCTTCAGCCAGACTGACGGGGTCGGGAGACTGTCACCAAGGCAGCGGCGCGGGGAGGAGGGCGGAGCCGATCGCCTCATTAGCATACGACAGCGCCGCGAGGTCAAGCGCGGACTCCAGCGGAGAGCGTCCGTCTGGGGCTGTGGCCCGTCTCCTCACTGTGCGACACTTCTGAGCCCCGAACCCCGTCATACATTAGCAAACAGCGCGGCCCCACCAACCCCTGCACACTGAGAAATGAGAGGAGTGTGTGTGTGTGTGTGTGTGTGTGTGTGTGTGTGTGTGCGCACATGTGTCTGTGTGCTAAGATGAGCTCCAAGTGGAACGGAGGCACAGCCTGTGAATGAGAGATCCTTATGTTCATATCCCTCTGCCTGCCCCCCCCCCTCTCTCTCTCCCCTCCCCGCGCCCCCCACCCTACCTCCTTTCTCCCCTCCCCCTCTCTCTCTCCCCCCCCCCCCCCCCCCTCCTCTCCCCTCTCTGCTCACTATGACAGGTGGTTGAGTGACAGGTCCAAGTCATCTTCACTTATACAGCCTCAGGACAACATGCTGGGGACTACAGACAGACAACGCAGAGAGACAGAAAATCACATGCACACATGCGCACGCACACACAAAAGAAACACAAATCACACATTTTGTCACAATCACCTTGACAGAAGCTGGAAGACATGTACAAAATGCACACACATGCACACACGCACACACACACACACACACAGGCCAGATTTGCTGAAGCTACTCTGTGAGTGACACACAGTCTGGTGACCCTGCGTAGAGAGCATGGAATATAAGCGTTCTCTCCTCTGGCAGACTTGGACAGGGCTCTGCACTGCGGCTGTGAGCTCACTGAACCCTGAACGCATCCTGCACTGCGGCTATGAGCTCACTGAACCCTGAACGCATCCTGCACTGCGGCTGTGATCTCACTGAACCCTGAACGCATCCTGCACTGCGGCTGTGATCTCACTGAACCCTGAACGCATCCTGCACTGCGGCTATGAGCTCACTGAACCCTGAACGCATCCTGCACTGCGGCTATGAGCTCACTGAACCCTGAACGCATCCTGCACTGCGGCTGTGAGCTCACTGAACCCTGAACGCATCCTGCACTGCGGCTGTGAGCTCACTGAACCCTGAACGCATCCTGCACTGCGGCTGTGATCTCACTGAACCCTGAACACATCCTGCACTGCAGCTGTGAGCTCACTGAACCCTGAACGCATCCTGCACTGCGGCTATGAGCTCACTGAACCCTGAACGCATCCTGCACTGCGGCTATGAGCTCACTGAACCCTGAACACATCCTGCACTGCAGCTCTGAGCTCACTGACCTCTGAACACATCCTGCACTGCGGCTGTGAGCTCACTGAACCCTGAACGCATCCTGCACTGCGGCTATGAGCTCACTGAACCCTGAACGCATCCTGCACTGCGGCTGTGAGCTCACTGAACCCTGAACGCATCCTGCACTGCGGCTGTGATCTCACTGAACCCTGAACACATCCTGCACTGCAGCTGTGAGCTCACTGAACCCTGAACGCATCCTGCACTGCGGCTGTGAGCTCACTGAACCCTGAACGCATCCTGCACTGCGGCTGTGAGCTCACTGAACCCTGAACGCATCCTGCACTGCGGCTGTGATCTCACTGAACCCTGAACACATCCTGCACTGCAGCTGTGAGCTCACTGAACCCTGAACGCATCCTGCACTGCGGCTATGAGCTCACTGAACCCTGAACGCATCCTGCACTGCGGCTATGAGCTCACTGAACCCTGAACACATCCTGCACTGCAGCTCTGAGCTCACTGACCTCTGAACACATCCCGCACTGCGGCTATGAGCTCACTGAACCCTGAACGCATCCTGCACTGCGGCTATGAGCTCACTGAACCCTGAACGCATCCTGGACTGCGGCTATGAGCTCACTGAACCCTGAACGCATCCTGCACTGCGGCTGTGAGCTCACTGAACCCTGAACACATCCTGCACTGCGGCTATGAGCTCACTGAACCCTGAACACATCCTGCACTGCAGCTCTGAGCTCACTGACCTCTGAACACATCCCGCACTGCGGCTATGAGCTCACTGAACCCTGAACACATCCTTCACTGCGGCTATGAGCTCACTGAACCCTGAACACATCCTGCACTGCGGCTATGAGCTCACTGAACCCTGAACACATCCTGCACTGCGGCTATGAGCTCACTGAACCCTGAACACATCCTGCACTGCGGCTATGAGCTCACTGAACCCTGAACACATCCTTCACTGCGGCTATGAGCTCACTGAACCCTGAACGCATCCTGCACTGCGGCTATGAGCTCACTGAACCCTGAACACATCCTGCACTGCGGCTATGAGCTCACTGAACCCTGAACACATCCTGCACTGCGGTTAACTGTACTCTGAACAGAGCCACACAAACACACAGACACACACGTTCAGCAGCCTCATATTTATCACTGATCTGAGATGAAATCTAGGGAAAGTGGATGACTGGATGTAAAGAGTGTTTACAAATCAGCCCTCTAACAGCCAGCTTGTGCTCTCAGCATGTCAAGCAGAACATTTCACTCTGGCTCATTTTCAAACAGTGAGGATGTTTCTACTCTGGCATTATCAGCTCTATTCATTTCACGCCAGTAAACGATGTTAAACTGATTTAAGAGAGAAAGAGAGACCAGCACAGGGAGAATATAGTGTACGTATCAGTTTCATCGCTGTCCTTGGCAGCCAAGCCACTATCACATGCAATTACATCACAGGACTGCTTCACCGGCAGACACTTGTTATCAGAGATCAGACGGAGCGAGTACACACTCCCTTATGCAGAAACGCTGATGACCTCACACTACCCCCCCATGGGGATAAGGGAAGTCTGACTGACCTCTGACCTCTGCCACATTACACTGGAGGACCCGGCATGCTGACGATCCCTCCTGACAACTGTGATCCTGCTGACCACAGCCTCACTGCAGCAGAGGATGCTGGGAAGTGGGGGACAACAGTTGCCTCTCTTTCAGTTGTGCCAGAAAGACATTGAGGGGGGCGGGTGGTTCCAGTTTTGGGACGAGTAGCGATTGGGATCAGGTGCACGTCTCTCCTCCAGCCGTGCACGCCACTTCATCGACACACTGTTGGTGCACACCCGCGCATTGCGAGAGACCGGCAGCCCCGTCCCTGTGTGGGCTTTGAACCCATAGCCCCCCCCCGGGTCAGGAGCCTTAACCACTGTCCCTGCTGTTCTCCAGCGCACCACAATATTGTGAGAGCAGCTGGAGGAGGCTCGGCAGCAGTTGCACGATTCTGCATGAAAATGCTCTCCGGAGAGCGCCATAATGATAAAATCACACCATGATAAAAACAAGATAAATTTGGATGTTAAACACTTTTTAGTTTATGGAACATTTAACGGTAATATAAAAGCACAATTATCGTTATCATAAGCGCAGCCAAAATGAGACCACTTGGAATGTGGAATAATTAAAGTTTAATATTTCCTATGTGTAAATTAAAATGATGCTACTTGGAGCCACGGTGTATTTTGTGTAGTGTGTGCCTGTATCATCCATACCCTTTTAATGCGCCCAAAGGAGAACGTCTCATAATCTTTGTATAAAAAGGAACAAAAAAGACACACCTAGTTAAACTGAAGGGCCACTCAAACCCCTTACTCTCGCCTTTCTAAAACTTGTGATTAACGTGTGCGCTGCAATTTGAACGGGGCACTGAGAAAAACAGCAGGAGGTCCTATAGGATAAGGACTAGGGTACATGTTTGGATGGGCGTACAGCATTAAGCATATTAGCAAATCAGTACTGCAAAGGCCAAGGAACTTAAGTGCCTTTGAACCTGTTTTTTTTGTGCTAATAATGATTGTATACTGTATTATTTTACTGCCGTACACTTGCAATGTATTTTACAGCCCAGTCGTTGTTAGCCTATGTATAGTAAACCGCTAGCGTGTAATGGCGGTTGCCGACGCGCAAATACTTTCTCTTTTACCGCTCCTTGGCAGCAGTCCAGTGTTTGTTAAGTTAACGTCTCCCAGCAGCCCTGCTTGCAGAGGCAGTATTTGTGCTCGCGCTCTGGAGAGCGATCGTATCCGTGCCAACGGCAGCTCATTTGACACAGCCACGCCGCCGGGGTCAAGCGCCCGCGCCTTCCTTCTCCCGCGCACTTCAGCAACTTTACTGCGGGGATATGAATCAATTACCGGCTCGTTTGAGCTGCACGCGCACACCGGCGCGCGCTAATGCGCCGTGAAAGTCACAGACTTACAGGCGCGGCGGCCCCTCTTTCCGGTAAGCGGGCCTAATTGCGACGAGAGAATCTGCTGATGCCACCCACCTGTGTATCGCCTTTGCGCCCCCAGGGAGGAGAGTTCTCACGCACTCCTGCCTTGTGTTAAAATGATTCATATTTTCATTTGTTTGAGGAAAGAAAAGTGCTTAAAAACACAAACAATTTCTTCATAGATAATAGCTTTTTTTTCTTTCTTTTTTTACAACTCATCATGGTATTAAATACATTTTGAGACGACTGTACATGTGCATCACGCGTGTGAGCGCCTATGGCACGCACATACAGTACAAGCTGCTGTTACGAGGAAAGAGAGCAGCTGCGTGTTATTGCCCTTCCTGTTTTATTGCACAGACGCACCGCTGTGAGAAAGCTCACCAAGCACAATCCAAGGCTCCTCTGCAAACCTGCTCTCATCTCGTATAATGAGGATATCATAACGCATAATAAAACCATTAAGGTGAGCAGCAAAGTGCACTGCAGTTTACATTCTGCGCTGGCGTTGAGCTTAAAACGCCTGAGAAAGTAATAGCACCCCGCCCAACTGCTTATTGATATTTACCCATAATGCACAGCTTTCTGGTTTGAATGCTGTCTCTGGTGAGAGTGTGAAGCACAGTGTTTTTACATTACAGGGCATAGGGATCACACAAAGCTTCCATTATGCGAGATGGGAGGGTGGGCAGAGCTTCTATGACCGAGCCGGTCTCGTGGAGATCTGACATTTCCCGGTGGCCTTGCGGTTATCAACGAGCGACTCTGGATTGGGGATGGGCTGGGGAGCGAGGGGGGGGAGGGGTTGAGTGCGCTTCAGTACACCTTCCCATTCAATCCTTAAAAATGTCACAGCAGGAGGCGCTCAAATGTTACCCGGCATGGAATTTCCATGAGTAAATGTCAATAATTCCTGTGGTTTGGAGGTGACGGATGATATTTAAAAACGGGAAAGCTCATTTTCTTCATTATTACCCTTTCCTCCTCCCCTTTGTGGGGCCCTCACATCTCTCTCTCAACCTCCCTCCTCACACGTGGGGATAAAGGACCGCACCCACGACACACAAAACTAGGCCTCAACCGCGTACAGGGCCTCAGTCCAGTCTAAAGCACAAACCTGATCCATTCAGAGAAGTATGTGATTTAGTATGGTTGCATATATACGCTGACATACTATTGATTATGGCAGCATAAAGAAGTAGCGCCAAGATGCACTTCAGCTCAGCTATTGTAAATAGATTGATCGGTAAATTGTAAATTTGCCGATCAAATAAATAAGTAGAGGAATAAATTATGTAAATAGAGGAATGGTGTTTACTGATATTAGTGCTCAATAGCCAGGACAACCATATGTGAACACCAAAGGGGTCCTTACTCGGGTAACTTCAACAGTGACCAACCGAAAAATGTCAGGCAAGCTGGAAAACTCAGAGCTATAAGTGAAGCACATGTTAGTCTACCCTGTTCAATAAACGCAATAAGCGCAAAGCTCTGTGTGCCCTATCGCTCCACATTTTTGGGTGTTGGTCACGACTGAACTTACTCAGGGAAGGGCTACTTTTGTAGGCATACTCTGAATATACCCCAACAGACACGTTTAACACGTTTACACTCGCGCACAGAATTAATGTAGAACGTGGACACGGTGATGATGATTTCATGAATATCTGGCGCATACATTATGTCGGCACAGCTCTTACATGCAATCCTATTCTGCTTTTTTCCCTGAAAGATGTCAGGGTAATTAGCTGGTCAGCCTGAATTGTTACAAACCACAGTGAATGGACGGCTAAGAAGCCCCGTATGCGGGTACGGAGTGATTTAGAGCGAGGGATGACTATGACATTACTGAAAATTGCTCAGTTTACCCAGCAGGGCTCTGGGGAAGATGCGATAGTCCAGCAGGACAGAGGCCGGATAAAATGTTCAGACAGAGAGAGATCAGTGAGTCTTTACCAATAAACCCCAGCAGATTTTTAAGCTGTGGCCACAACAACGGGGGAGCCTTTTCTGGGACGAGGGCAGGCCAGAGAGTTAATCATTACAACTGCTCAGGCATCGCTCCGCAGAAATCATCTCCACAGTATTGGCCTGGATTCAATCAACATTTGTCCTAAGCTTTGACAAGCCTTTTTTTTTATTTCACAGTTTGGCGCGTTCATCAATCACCGAAATTGGCTCGATAAACTACGCGCAGACAAAAGCAAACGCTCGCATTTATTTGTAAGTCAAAGTTAAGGACAAACGTTGATTGAACGTTGATTGAATCCAAGCCTTTATCACTTGATATGCAAGCATAACAAGAAGGGCATAAGAGTGTTTTACGATGATAGCAGACCACTCAGCACATCTAGGTTCATAATTACGTCTCCTGTCTGGAGACCATCCAGCATCATGCCATCCATGCCTGGCGTTTGAACTCCCCAATGGTCTCCTCTACATGACCTGGCAAACTATCCATCCATCCATTATCTAACCCGCTTATTCCTGGTCAGGGTCGCGGGGGGTGCTGGAGCCTATCCCAGCATGCATTGGGCGAGAGGCAGGAATACACCCTGGACAGGCCGCCAATCCATCGCAGGGCACACACACCATTCACTCACACACTCATGCAATTTAGAGTCTCCAATTAGCCTAACCTGCATGTCTTTGGACTGTGGGAGGAAACCCACGCAGACACGGGGAGAACATGCAAACTCCACACAGAAAGGCCCTCGGCCGGGATCAAACTCGGTACCTTCTTGCTGTGAGGCGACAGTGCTAACCACTGCACCACCGTGCCGCCACCTGGCAAACTATTGTATGCATATTAACTATGGGGGAAAAATGCTTGCTGATATCAGTGTGAAATAGACATTTATTAAACTGCTATCATAGCTGTTCCTGCCATCATTTCACATACCTTTAAGGAAACCATTTGGAGAAAAAAAACAAAAAAACTGTATGATCAGATTACGTTTTTCCCCAAAAACAGCATTACTCCTCTACAAAGAATCAAGTTAAAGCTTCAGTATTCATCTTGGTCAAATAACTACAAAACACTATTACCTAGGTTAGATGAATGTACCCTTCACTTTAACTCACAAGTAAAGTACAGCTTTTCTTTGAGCAAACTGTTTTTATAACAGCCTCCACTGGCTGCTTATCTACTGTTTGATAAAGGGAACTTTATTACTGCAAAAATATACAGAATGAAAAAAAACATGACAGGAATAGTTTCGGACTGTCTTGCTGTTTTCTTTTCTACTGCTATCCGGCTGTTTGCACTCGGATGCCGGTAACTGCACCGTTATCCTGTGTTTGAGGTGCCGAATATCCTTGTTTGAGGACAACAACAAAGTAATCTAATCTAATCTAATTGAGTGTAGTTAGAGGATGTAAAATCATAACTCTAATTAGTGAATGTTGATTCCTGCAGCAAGAACCTGTCAAACAACACAGAGGAAGCCCGCAGCAGGCATCACTACCGCCTGGCGCCCCCTGCCAGCTGCAAACTGCACTGAGAGAAATATGAGCACTGTTGATTATTTTCTGAGGGCCTTGGCTGCAATATAGAATACATTAATTATAAAACCTCTTTCTCTAATTAAAGACACAGGCCAAAACTGTATTCCTGGAGCAGGGGTGGGGGGGGGGGGGGGGGGGGGGTGCAAGGGGGGGGCAAGGCATCAATGAAAGCATATCTTTGATCTCAGACTGGGCATGGCAGACACATTCTTTCGATGTGGCAGCAGGGTGCGATTTGGCCACATGCCATTTATTATTAATTTAGCCGGCACCAAGAGCAATTAACCCTCCACCGCGAGAACAATTCAGATTAAGGCTACAATGGCTGTGCCCACCTGGGATTTGATCCCGCAACCTCTGAGCTACAAGCCCAGTTCCATAATCATTGCAGTACAGTAGCCACTGGATACTCGCAGAGACTAAACCCAAGCATAAGAGACGGACCCCTGGAGGCACAAAGACAGTTGGATTCTGACAGAAATACCTGCGTATGTGACAGAAGACAGGAGCATTGCTTTTCTAATATAAACTGAACAGTAACCTTTAACCTGGTGGATAATAAATGACAGAGGAGAATACTGTGATGAGAGCCGCTACCCCGCCGGCATATTGTACGCGTTTGAAGCAGTCGGCTTATCCTCAGAGCAACAGCTGTGCAGCCTCATCTACAGAGAGCCACACGACTGTGACTGTGTGATTCACACGGAGGGATAGAGTGAGGGAGGATGACAGACAGATATACAGGCATACAGATAGACAGATACATGACAGCCAGCCAGCCATAAATAGTTAGATAGATGGATAGATAGCTTTATTGTTCTCTTAAAAGGATATCCATTGCTGTTAAATGTGACAGACAGACAGAAAGAAAGAAAAAAGCGAAAGAAACAAAAAGAAAGACAGAAAGAAAGAAAGAAAAAAGACAGAAATAAAGAAAGAAAAAGAAAAGGAAAGAAAGGAAGAAAAAAGAAAGAAAGAAAGAACAGCAGTTACAGAAGGGTGTGAGAGTGACACACATTTCATATACAGTACGTCAATGGGGAAAAATATAATTTTTGCTTAACCTTTTCAAGCACAAAAGAGGTTAAGAGGAGAGAGTGAGCAGCAGGCATAGAGCAGAGGGTCTGAAATAAGCCAGAGAGATAAGTCCATCTCACACGTCACAGCAGGGCGGTAGCCAGAGAGATAAGATTATCTCACACGTCACAGCGGGGCGGTAGCCAGAGAGATAAGTCCATCTCACACGTCACAGCAGGGCGGTAGCCAGAGAGATAAGTCCATCTCACACGTCACAGCAGGGCGGTAGCCAGAGAGATAAGTCTATCTCACACGTCACAGCAGGCGGTAGCCAGAGAGATAAGTCTATTTCACATGTCACAGCAAGGCGGTAGCCAGAGAGATAAGTCTATTTCACACGTCACAGCAAGGCGGTAGCCAGAGAGATAAGTCCATCTCACACGTCACAGCAGGGCAGTAGCCAGAGATATAAGTCTATCTCACACGTCACAGCAGGCGGTAGCCAGAGAGATAAGTCTATTTCACACGTCACAGCAGGGCGGTAGCCAGAGAGATAAGTCTATCTCACACGTCACAGCAGGTGGTAGCCAGAGAGATGTCTATCTCACACGTCACAGCAGGCGGTAGCCAGAGAGATAAGTCTATTTCACACGTCACAGCAGGGCAGTAGCCAGAGAGATAAGTCTATTTCACACATCACAGCAGGGCGGTAGCCATAGAGATAAGTCCATCTCAGACGTCACAGCAGGGTGGTAGCCAGAGAGATAAGTCCATCTCACACGTCACAGCAGGCGGTAGCCAGAGAGATAAGTCTATTTCACATGTCACAGCAAGGCGGTAGCCAGAGAGATAAGTCTATTTCACACGTCACAGCAAGGCGGTAGCCAGAGAGATAAGTCCATCTCACACGTCACAGCAGGGCAGTAGCCAGAGAGATAAGTCTATCTCACACGTCACAGCAGGCGGTAGCCAGAGAGATAAGTCTATTTCACACGTCACAGCAGGGCAGTAGCCAGAGAGATAAGTCTATTTCACACATCACAGCAGGGCGGTAGCCATAGAGATAAGTCCATCTCACACGTCACAGCGGGGCGGTAGCCAGAGAGATAAGATTATCTCACACGTAACAGCGACTCCAGTCCTGGTGGCCTCACACTGTAGTTATCGTTCAGTAAGCCTGTCGCATGTATCTAAAGCTTTCCCTGTATCTAAACACACTGGAAATAAAGTATGGACACTTATGTGCTATAATTAAGTGCACTTGTGTCTGCATGTATGCATTCTTGTATATGCATGTGTGTCTGTGTTTTTGTATGTACGCATGCATAAGTGTGTGTGTGTGTGTGTGTGTGTGTGTGTGTGTGTGTGTGTGTGTGTGTGTGTGTGTGTGTGTGTAAGCAAGCGTGCGTGTGGATACCCCCGGGCTGTCTCACCCCAGCGGGACATATTGATTGTCAGTAGTCAGCACCATTCCCAGGGAACAAGTTGCATACTACAGCCACCATCGTTAGATATTCACAGCATCTTGATCTGCTGATGTCTTCAAGTGCACCTGCACAATGCGACATATGATAAGTCACTGAAACAGCTACAGTTTAGATAGAGTACAGTTCTATCATAGACAGCTATCCATAGACATGAACCGTTACAACTTTTAGATTATCGAATCAATGAAAAAGATCATCAGACTTTTAATATCCCATCTGATAATGTTAAATTAGCTCAGTAACCGGCAAAATCTCCTTCAGCAGCAATAACTGCATGTATCCTGAACATGTCGATCAGTCTCTCACATTGCCTTGGAGGAATTGTGAACCACTCATTCTTATAGAATCGCTTCAACTGTTTCAGGTCATTTTCCACCCATATCAATGTTCAATAAATTCTGCACCACATTACTTTGGTACAGGATGGAATACATTGTAGACTCAAGCATTGACTCAATGTCCAGGTCCTGAGGCATCAAACCAGCCCAAAACGATCACCATCACACAATGTTTTACACTGTAAAGGGGCGCTTCAGCAGTGGGGTTCCTCCAAGCTAATTCTCCCACTGAACACAATAGGAAAAATTAGCATACATTAGCACGCGTTCTGAATCCCGCCGCGCGGAAAGCCCCGCGGCTCCACCTGCCTGCAGTTAATCAATCCAAACAAATCCAAGTATTCAAAGCCAATATCTGCCCCAGAATATAACGGAGCAATAATGATAATACCGTAATACCGCCATGAGCCCCTATTGCAGGGATGATCGCTGTAGGTAATTGAAAATGGTCGGGGGCTTATCGCGCTAAGCCAGCCCCCATCACTTCAAATTTAGCTTTCATTGGCTGACAGCGAACAGGGGCAAATTCTAACCTACAGCTGTGATGAAGGCTGAAAAATCAATGACTTTAGCCACTGCTTGAGCACTCTGTCTCTGAAATGTCCTTTAGCCCTGCAGCAGCGTCGGCCGTTTCCTTCGGCTACAAAACTGCAGGTTAAACATCTGGGAATAATTTTGGCATGTTTAAAGTAGGCTAGGTGTACTGCAAAACAATTCCATATTTTAAATATTTATAAAGCACGGTTTCGGAAGGAGAAACGTAAAAAAAATAAAAGGCCTTGTAATTGTAAGATCAACGAGGCTGAGCGAATGCTCCGAACGGCTCCGTCACGGCGAGGCTCTTTTGACCGTTTGTCACGACGCGAGCCCGCGAATTCATCACCGGCGGGCGGCGCCGTCCGTTTGGCCCGCCCCCCCCACTTCACGCGCACCCCTGTGGTCGTGACCGAAGCACAGCGGCTCAGCAGGCGGCGGAGCCTCCCGCGATCCTGCGCTGACGAGTCGCGAACTTGCTGCTTATTAACACAACTCAGCAGCGCAGAGTGCAATTTAATCTGATGCAATCTGCAGCTCAGCGAGAGGGCGGCAGTCAAAGGCTTGTTTACCTGAACCCACTTTGCGCCGCTTGGATGCTGGTTTGAGTGGCTGATCGAATGTGATAAAGCGAGCGGCGAATCTGGCCTTAAATAGGTCAGGCTTACCAGCAGTGCGTTTGGTTTACCCGTCTGAGTGCCTGAGAAGTGGTCCACCATGCATTAAGAGTACCCAGCAGCTACAGTACCTAATGCACACCCTGTCATCATGTCAATGATGCAGGTAAGAAGAACATTATTATTATTATAATTATTATGGATAGCGTAACTGAAGATATTTGAAAGCAGTAGAGGCACAGAAGACAAGGGAAGTGGTCACAGGCTAGTGTAACCAGCACAGGGCTTCTGCCTCTGTATGTTAGTCTATGTGGCACAAATCTAAAGTCACAAATCCTTAGAGAAACCATCATGTCCAGATGTAATCCTTACATCATATTAGTGCCCTGTGATTGGACATGTTTTATCAATTCAGATTTAAAACCAAGCTAGCTAATACAGTATCTGACACATTTATACAGGTTTGAAAGCTTCCAAATGCAGATTGACGTCTTGGAGGGATGACGTGTACGCTCCGAATTGCCCTGTTGATGGCATATTTCAGACTGGATACAGTGGGTCTGTCTTTGGAAGAGACGAAAGGTGATAGGAGAGACCTCGTCCTCCTCACTGGGAATCTGGATGCGCAGGCTGTACAGGAGGAAAGAAGGAGAGATGGAAAGAAGGAGCGAGAGGGAGAGAGAGGAAAAAAGATAGTAGGAAAGGAAAGGTAGTAACTCAAAGGAGGACGAAGGTAGAGATAGAAAGGAGATGGAGAGGAGGAGAAGTGGAACGAGAGAAAGAGTGAGAGAAAAAGAGAGGGAGGAGGAAGGAGATGGAGCTTGCAGTGGGAAAGCGGAGGAGTTGGTGCACGGGACCCTGATATTGCCCAATGAGGTGGAGAGAGATGTTTGCACAGGGAAATGACCCAGTCACTGCTCTAAGCTTCTCCAGTTGAGATATCCAGTACTGTATATTGTCTTTCTGAGACAAGTGCAAATTAACTACTAAAAACAAAGAATGAGTGAGGAGAGGAAGGAAAGACCTTTCGGGCTAAATTTTACTGACCAAGCAATTATTATAGCCGGTGATTGCTGATTTAATAAGAATAAGGTTAGTCATTGACTTTGCATGCAACATTGAGAACGCATCGATGACAGCTTATCATTACCATTGTGAGTAATTACAGAGTGTTGGGTCTTGTGGTATTTGGATATAGCTGGGACTGCAAGTTCAGAGAAACGCGCACATAAATATGATGTACTGTGTGCGATATTGACCTGTAGCTCTACAGCACGGACCAACACAGTCTACTAAGCATACAGTATCAGTGCCCTTCAAACTGCATGATAAAATGTAGACTCCCTATAACCTCCTATGTCAGATCCCTCCATTGCCTCCTTATGCTGTTCTCAAGTAATATAGGCCTGGATTCCAACAGTATTTCTCCCTGACATTGACTCATATTATAATGCAACTTAGAAATACAGTTCAGGAATCAGCTAAATTAACTCAACACACTGTGAAGCAAAACTAACTTAGGTACAGATGTTTAATCAAGACTATTGCCTGAATAGACTTTATAGACTGCTGCTCCATAGTGATTTTTGATGGTATCAGCAAACTGAGTACAGTTCAGCTTAATAGCTTAAGCATCTTGTTTAAACTCTTTCCACAAGGCTTTGTGATTTCAAGTAAAACCTGCAACTTTCCTATTCCATCTTGGAGTAGTGTGTTTGTAGAGATTGTAAACTTTTAAGGTTGAAACACAGAGAGAATAACCAGGAACCCATCACTGCACTGTGCTCTGCTGTACCCAGTGCAGGTTTACCTCAATGAGCTGTACCCAGTGCAGGTTTACCTCAATGAGCTGTACCCAGTGCAGCTTTACCTCAATGAGCTGTACCCAGTGCAGCTTTACCTCAATGAGCTGTACCCAGTGCAGGTTTACCTCAATGAGCTGTACCCAGTGCAGCTTTACCTCAATGAGCTGTACCCAGTGCAGCTTTACCTCAATGAGCTGTACCCAGTGCAGGTTTACCTCAATGAGCTGTACCCAGTGCAGGTTTACCTCAATGAGCTGTACCCAGTGCAGCTTTACCTCAATGAGCTGTACCCAGTGCAGGTTTACCTCAATGAGCTGTACCCAGTGCAGGTTTACCTCAATGAGCTGTACCCAGTGCAGGTTTACCTCAATGAGCTGTACCCAGTGCAGGTTTACCTCAATGAGCTGTACCCAGTGCAGGTTTACCTCAATGAGCTGTACCCAGTGCAGGTTTACCTCAATGAGCTGTACCCAGTGCAGGTTTACTTCAATGAGCTGTACCCAGTGCAGGTTTACCTCAATGAGCTGTACCCAGTGCAGGTTTACCTCAATGAGCTGTACCCAGTGCAGGTTTACCTCAATAAGCTGTACCCAGTGCAGGTTTACCTCAATGAGCTGTACCTAGTGCAGGTTTACCTCAATGAGCTGTACCCAGTGCAGGTTTACCTCAATGAGCTTTACCCAGTGCAGGTTTACCTCAATGAACTGTACCCAGTGCAGGTTTACCTCAATGAGCTGTACCCAGTGCAGGTTTACCTCAATGAGCTGTACCCAGTGCAGGTTTACCTCAATGAGCTGTACCCAGTGCAGGTTTACTTCAATGAGCTGTACCCAGTGCAGGTTTACCTCAATGAGCTGTACCCAGTGCAGGTTTACCTCAATGAGCTGTACCCAGTGCAGGTTTACCTCAATGAGCTGTAGCCAGTGCAGGTTTACTTGAATGAGCTGTACCCAGGCCAAATGTAGTTAACTCTGCTGTACCCAGGCCAGATTTAGCTCTCTCTGCTGTACCCAGGCCAAGTTTAGCTCTCTCTGCTGGACCCAGGCCAGATTTAGCTCTCTCTGCTGTACCCAGGCCAAGTTTAGCTCTCTCTGCTGTACCCAGGCCAAGTTTAGTTCTCTCTGTTGTACCCAGGCCAAGTTTAGTTCTCTCTGCTGTACCCAGGCCAATTAGTTCTCTCTGCTGTACCCAGGCCAAGTTTAGCTCTCTCTGCTGTACCCAGGCCAAGTTTAGCTCTCTCTGCTGTACCTAGGCCAGTTTAGCTCACTGTGCTACTGATGTTCTCACAGATTATTAAAATTCCTGCCTTGTCGGCATGTATAATTAATTGATTAATTTGCTCATTAAAACAAGTCCCAACAGGAATTATTCCATTAACTATCCAATTCTGTAATGGTCTGTCAACGAGAGGAATGAACTCTGAGAAGCACAGACTGAGATAAGGCCTCTTTGCTTGGCAGTGAAGGGTAATTGAACAAACCTCCCGCGGATTCCCGTCACGTCACGGGGCCTACGCACAGACTGTCAATCGTCACAGTCTCTGCATGGACTGTCAATCACCGTGGCTGTCGTTCCCTCAAACACAAACGAAACGGGACATCTCGCATCATGAGAGCGTTCAGCTATGGCCTGGCATCTTCACTCTAAAAGTCCAACACCTTGATCACTCGTTTTCTTATTTTTAAGTTATGGATATGGATTTGAGCAATGTCTGAGTCCAACTCTGGAGCCCTACAGGGAAGTCTTCACAATGGTTCCGCCCTCCCTAACTCTACTATAATATATTGGATGCAACATCAATGTGTTAATGTACATTGTCCCTGCCTGTTACTAATACAAAAGCTTCTAAAAGTTTTGCCTTTGGAGGAGATTGTGTTGTGCACTCCATAGGGCAGCTGAATCTGAACCCATGTACAACCCCCCCTCCATGTGACCAGGGACTCCACTCCCCCCCTTGGCACTTTGTGTACTGTGATCCCATCTCCATCTGTGAGCCTTTTACCTCACAGTGATGGAATGCATGGAGGTTTGGGAGTGCCACAGAGTCAGGTGGGACAAGCCTGTTGCCTGCCACTGCCCTCCACTCCAGGCAGTGAGAGCTTGATTAATGGCCGCTATTAGAGTATTGCCCCTGTCCACTCAGTGATGAAGAGGCCCTGCTCCTCTCCCACTACTAACCAATCAATTAGCAGAAGACCAGTTAGGTGCTATTGGGCAACACACCTGCACCCCCACACACACACACACACCCACACGTACGCACGCACATGCACACACTCACATGCACAGACACACACACACCCACACGTACGCACACACACAGACACACACACACAGACACACACAGACACACACACACACGCACACACACACCCACACGTACGTACGCACACACACACACACACACAGACGCACACAGACACACACACACACGCACACACACACCCACACGCACGCACGCACATGCACACACTCACATGCACAGACACACACACACCCACACGTACGCACACACACAGACACACACAGACACACGCACAGACACACACACACACACACACACACACACACACACACAGACACGCACACACACAGACGTCTGTGAAGCGCCTCCCTGCCCCCTCATATGTGTGAATAACACAGAGAGAAAATGATACATACAGGGATAAAATAATCATGCTTAAAAGAACCATCTATGTAATGACACACTTCCCCCACAACATGGAGTTCATTGCACACCCCTCCTTCAGCTGTTCCTGATTGGAGCAGAGTGTGATAGGGCGGGGCAAGTGTGCAACCGACAGAAAATAAATGAGACTGCGACAGGGAAAAGTATTTGGGAAACAGTTCAGTTGGCATATACATCAGCACGCACACACACACACACAGGGGGAGACATTGTCCACTGCTCCACAGAGAGGCGCCGCAACGCTACAATAGTTTGAAGAGTGATGACCACTCCCGGCCTTAGACTTAATCAAGGTTAAGCCTATAGTCTACCATGTTTAACATCTCAAGAACCAAAATGGTACAAGTGATCATTTTTACACTACAAATTAGCACAACAGCTATATGTACGGTAAATAATATGTAGTTAAAATGATGCTCATTTACTATGAAATACTTATAGAGTATAGCATGCCTTGTGACAAAAAATAAATACAAATTCCTGCCAAAATGAACATTGTGCTTCTAGCAACATGGAAAGAGACTACAATCCAGAATTGTGGTTATATTTAATTCAAAGGGAATTGATACATTGTTCTGTGACTCGATGATCTTTGGGCCATCAGGAGAAGTACCACATCTTTGCAGATCATAAGGCTGCCACATACAAAAAACACATTATATCATAAGGCTGCCACATACAATAAACACATTATATCTTTCTGCGATTCAATTAAAGCGTACGCCGTGTCTAAATACTCATGGGACCGAGTAAGAGTCTGTTCAGACGCAAGGGAAAGGTGATAGACTACTTTATCTCAGCACGAATACCGTCTGTCAAATACGGCAAGATTCAGAGACGAAGCAGAACCTTAAAATGTAATCCCGCGGAAGTTATGGAAATATATGCGCGTGCACACCCCCCCCCCCCCCCCACCCTCTCACCTTGGCGATCTGCACACACCAGTTGAGCAGAAGCTGGGAGCCGATGTTGTCCTTGTGCTCGTGGACGTAGTCGAGCAGGCAGCCGTGGGGCATGAGCTGGGACACCAGCTGCAGGGTGGGGCTGAGGCAGACCCCCAGGAGTCTCACCAGGTGGGGGTTCTCCATCGTGGCCATGATCAGAGCTTCCTGAGAGGGGAGACAAACTCAGGCCACTCACCTCCGGAAAATGGTGAACGTTTCACTTTCGGCACCTGTATCAACATCCATTGCAGCCTGGGTTGCAGCGGCTATTCAATGCAAGAGTAGCCTACATGGAAACATGTCTAAAATCTTATGTGTACAAAATCATATTTTAGACTACTGCAAGATGGAAATATATTGTAAAACGTTAATTGGACGTTGACGCATATAACAAGAGACCCCTTTAATAATATCCAGAAACAAAACCAGAAAAATTATAATAAACACCGGTCTCCAGTAATATACTTCACCTTGGTAACAGGGAAGCTGTTCATCAATGTCCCACTGCAGTGCAGTTAGTGCGCGGGAGCTAGTGAGCTAACAGACACTAGTGAGCTAGTGAGCTAATTAGATGCTAGCATGTAACGCCTTATTTTTTAAATCAGAGTGCAGCAGCAGGAAGGCACTGTGGAATAGACCCCAAGAGAACTTGTGAATAAAAGGAGAAAATGGGAAGAAAAATGTATAAATATTCTGCAGGTTGCCCGAAAAAAAAAAAAGGATGAGATACATGTGTTTCATGCTATCAGAAAGTGTGGAGAAATATCTGTCGTCTAGCAACGTAATTAAAATACATTTTCCATCCCGCTTATCGTATTGATCAACCAATTTCAAAATGTTGTCTTGCAGCACGACTGTGGAAACAAATGTACTGGCAGTCTCAATAACAGTGGCCTAGTTTTAGAATGAAGTTTACCTTAGCAGCTTGTAAGACACAAAGTAGAAATAAATGCCACTCTACAGCCAATGTCAGGGCTTTCTTAAACACATGGGGCCACATGTATAAAAGAATGTGTAAAAGAATGCTCAGGGTGAAAGTCGGAAATCTTTTTAAAAAAAAAACTTTTTAAAAAAAGTTTAGCATTTTCTACCTCTGCCTTTCTGTCACGATATCACCATATCACACGGACTCCAAACATTGCGTACGTATGGTGTCCATCGTGTGCAGAGGTACGCAGATTCTCACAGCACGTGTTATATTATACATCTGAATTTCTGTGTGGAAACTCGCTTACGCAGCTTTCTGGGGGTATTTTTCTGCTCAGCACTGTTTATACATGTGGCCCCTGGGCACTGAGAATCAGTTTTGGGAACTGAAATATTTTAAGGGATTTTTTATTTTATTTTACATTTTTGTAAAGCTGAGGATCCCCTGCACCCAGTTTGGGAACCCCTACTCTACATAAAGAGTCAGCTCCATTTCCTCTGCCATTACAGCTGAAATGTTCCAATCTGATGCAAATAATCAATAGTCAAATGGGTGGAGCTACTGATTATACAGGAGGCAATAGGTATTTACCTCTTTATGAATATTCATTAACTATTCACTAGTTCATTAACTAGTCACTGGTAACTATGGAGAATCTGTGACCAAAGTCACCAGCACCAGGCAGGCTGATAGGTAAATAGATAGCACTCTCACTCTATGTAAATACACAGCACTCTCACTCTCTATGTAAATACACAGCACTCTCACTCTCTATGTAAATACACAGCACTCTCACTCTCTATGTAAATACACAGCACTCTCACTCTCTATGTAAATACATAACACTCTCACTCTCTATGTAAATATACAGCACTCTCACTCTCTATGTAAATACATAACACTCTCACTCTATGTAAATACACAGCACTCTCACTCTCTATGTAAATACACAGCACTCTCACTCTATGTAAATACACAGCACTCTCACTCTATGTAAATACACAGCACTCTCACTCTATGTAAATGCACAGCACTCTCACTCTCTATGTAAATATACAGCACTCTCACTCTCTATGTAAATACATAACACTCTCACTCTATGTAAATACACAGCACTCTCACTCTCTATGTAAATACACAGCACTCTCACTCTATGTAAATGCACAGCACTCTCACTCTCTATGTAAATATACAGCACTCTCACTCTATGTAAATACACAGCACTCTCACTATGTAAATACACAGCACTCTCACTCTATGTAAATACACAGCACTCTCACTCTCTATGTAAATACACAGCACTCTCACTATGTAAATACACAGCACTCTCACTCTCTATGTAAATACATAGCACTCTCACTCTCTATGTAAATACACAGCACTCTCACTTTATGTAAATACACAGCACTCTCACTCTCTATGTAAATACACAGCACTCTCACTCTCTATGTAAATACACAGCACTCTCACTCTCTATGTAAATACACAGCACTCTCACTCTCTATGTAAATACATAGCACTCTCACTCTCTATGTAAATACACAGCACTCTCACTTTATGTAAATACACAGCACTCTCACTCTCTATGTAAATACACAGCACTCTCACTCTCTATGTAAATACACAGCACTCTCACTCTCTATGTAAATACACAGCACTCTCACTCTATGTAAATACACAGCACTCTCACTATGTAAATACACAGCACTCTCACTCTCTATGTAAATACATAGCACTCTCACTCTATGTAAATACACAGCACTCTCACTCTCTATGTAAATACACAGCACTCTCACTCTATGTAAATACACAGCACTCTCACTCTCTATGTAAATACACAGCACTCTCACTCTATGTAAATACACAGCACTCTCATTCTATGTAAATACACAGCACTCTCACTCTCTATGTAAATGCACAGCACTCTCACTCTCTATGTAAATACACAGCACTCTCACTCTCTATGTAAATACACAGCACTCTCACTCTCTATGTAAATACACAGCACTCTCACTCTATGTAAATACACAGCACTCTCACTCTCTATGTAAATACACAGCACTCTCACTCTATGTAAATACACAGCACTCTCACTCTCTATGTAAATACACAGCACTCTCACTCTCTATGTAAATACACAGCACTCTCACTCTATGTAAATACACAGCACTCTCACTCTCTATGTAAATACACAGCACTCTCACTCTCTATGTAAATACACAGCACTCTCACTCTCTATGTAAATACACAGCACTCTCACTCTCTATGTAAATACACAGCACTCTTACTCTATGTAAATACACAGCACTCTCACTCTCTATGTAAATACACAGCACTCTCACTCTATGTAAATACACAGCACTCTCACTCTCTATGTAAATACACAGCACTCTCACTCTATGTAAATACACAGCACTCTCACTCTCTATGTAAATACACAGCACTCTTACTCTATGTAAATACACAGCACTCTCACTCTCTATGTAAATACACAGCACTCTCACTCTCTATGTAAATACATAGCACTCTCACTCTCTATGTAAATACACAGCACTCTCACTCTATGTAAATACACAGCACTCTCACTCTCTATGTAAATGCACAGCACTCTCACTCTCTATGTAAATGCACAGCACTCTCACTCTCTATGTAAATACATAGCACTCTCACTCTCTATGTAAATACATAGCACTCTCACTCTCTATGTAAATACACAGCACTCTCACTCTATGTAAATACATAACACTCTCACTCTCTATGTAAATACACAGCACTCTCACTCTATGTAAATACACAGCACTCTCACTCTCTATGTAAATGCACAGCACTCTCACTCTCTATGTAAATGCACAGCACTCTCACTCTCTATGTAAATACACAGCACTCTCACTCTATGTAAATACATAACACTCTCACTCTCTATGTAAATACACAGCACTCTCACTCTATGTAAATACACAGCACTCTCACTCTCTATGTAAATGCACAGCACTCTCACTCTGTAAATACACATCACTCTCACT